>JAUELF010266363.1:0-11080 GCA_031471495.1 Clinocardium nuttallii | reverse complement strand
TCATCCATTCAATTATAGAGATTTTCCATTTTTTGACAAAATATGTTCAAAGTCGTCTACTGCAGAATTGTTGTATGGGGGTAGGGTTAAACCTGTCCCACACATAGACACTCAGACGCATCTGACAGCAGAATTGCTCATAATGATTTCAACTGTCTTATATAATAGAGATTTTCCATATTTTTACGTTGATGTAATTCTCATGTCGGCTGCTGCCGATTTGTTGTATGTGGGAAAGGGTTAAATAGGTTTTAAAATATGTATGTATCACATTAATTTTCTTTCACTGAAAGCAGATGAATTGGGTAACCAGTAAGGGTAAGGAAAGAGATTAACTTTAGAAATCTTATATAATAATCCACTTCATAAGTATCCTCAATCCAACATATAGAAGGTATAATTTCAAAATATAGACGGTATAATTTCAAAATATAGACGGTATAATTTCAAAATATAGAAGGTATAATTTCAAAATAGACGGTATAATTTCAAAATATAGACGGTATAATTTTATCATATCCCCATATCCCAGTGAGTATGGCTTGTATAATCTGTTATTTAATATCTTTAGTAAGGAATGTCATATTTAACTCATTGAAACTTCACTTTATAGAAAACTTCCTTTAGCCACATACATATAAAACAGACAGCTTTTGTAAAACACAGAGAAAAAAATAGAAACTTTAGCATAGCAAGTATCCATAGTAAATTCTTACTTACACTCTCCAAGCTTAAATCTATTTTCCTATACATTTTTCTATTAACTCCATCGTTCAGATTGAATCAATTTGGAAGATCGACTTTATATCAGAATGAGATAGTGGGTAAAATGTGTGGGAGTGGCTTATATTTTTTATCAAACATAGATGAGTATCAACCTAATAAAAGTCTATACAAATGATTATCAATATTTATCAAGTACTTGTTATCTTTTCGACCATTATGTATTGTATGAACAATTATTGCATTAAGAAGGAGACTATTGTTGCTGATCTTCCATTAATCACCTATAAATCTGTTACATGAAATTTCAAGTGAAAAAGAAGTCACAATGGGCAGTCAAATTGAATTGTGCAAATTAAAGGACAGTGTCAATTTATATCCCAAGTCTCCTGGGTAACAAGTTACCAGTACTACTGGCCTATTTATCCCGACACCAGCCAGTAAGTCATAATACTATCCCCTGAGCGCCAAGGAAGGCAGCCACAACTACCATTTTTAAAGTATTTGGTATGACCTGGCCGGGGTTTGAACCTGCAACCACACGCGACTCAGGCAGATGCTCTACCAATGCAACACCAAGGCGGTAGTCTTATTGTCTGAAATGCACCATCTGATCTTAGTTTTCACTGAAAAACATTACGACTTATCTTCCTGTAGCAGGACCCTAACTAACGTTATTATCTTCACATCATCCTTATTATCATTTTATTCCAGAGAACTGATCACAGTTCTGTTACCTAACACTGTTTAATCTATCTTATGAGAACTGATCACAGTACTGTTACCTAACACTGTTTAATCTATCTTATCATGCCACATGCATGACTTTCAAAATGTAATCCTACAAAGTTCAATCCTCAAGTTGAGTTTCCTAATGAGCTGATAAATATCCAAATACCTTAGATACCCAAAAACTTGTCAGACAAGCGCATGAAGTGATAAAAACCCAAATTGGGTTTAAATAAATATAATGCGAAGTCTAGATGAGAAATTCAACCCCCTGATGGATTCACAATTGAAAAGACACCATACAAACACAGCCAATCCAAAAGAAATGATTTGACGTATATATCACAACTGCGTCCAACAAAAAGGGCTATTTTGAGAATATTACTTGATACAGTGAAAAATCCATGTTCTTCAATCAAGTTTTGACATTCAAACCATATAATGTGGGTACTCAAAAAAGTCACCTCAGCATGGTTTAACCCTTTCCCACATGCAGATGTTTTCTGACGCCCCTGCAGCAGTCACAATGTTTTCAGAAGTTGACTGCTGCAGATGCGTTAAAATGTGTATATAGGTAGAAAATTAACCCTTTCCCTCATACAACAATTCTGCAGCAGATGACTTTGAACATATTTTAGTATAACATCGAAAATCTCTATAATTAGATGGATAACCTATGACAAGAAGTGGAAAACATTGTGTCAAAAGGAGAAATTGCACAATTTGTGCACTTTCTTCTTTTGTCACTATGTTTTCAAAAAGCCGCCTGCTGTTGAGACGTCAGAAAGCGCCTCTATGAGGGAAAGGGTTAACAGCCCCTTACAACAAATTTTCAGTTGATCAATATATCCGGACGCCAGTAGTATTAGGTGGGATAAGAATCTCTGAATATTACTCTTTCTGTTAGACACCTGTACTGCAGTGATTCCAAGCGTTTAATATGGTTGCCTTCAAAGGAAGAGATGATCTTCTGTATTGATCAGGAAATAGGTTAACTTTGGTCTGCGGCTTAGAACTTTGTGACGCTCATGACTTAGTCATACAACGCCCCTTTGTGGTAATGAAGCCCTGACAACATACTTATACCCGATTCGTTACCACAACAAACTTCCTTACATACCTGAGCTAAAATAGGTGTTGTTTTGACTGGTGACTTTTTAGGTGTATGTCTCCACAAGTCCATTTCAGACAAATTCTGGCCCCAACTGATTCTGGACGCTTCTTTTGGAGCTGTAAGCAAACAAACATAATGAATTTACAAAATTACATAATTAAAGAGTTTTTATGGCAAAAGGGGTACAATAACTTTTTTCTTTTGACACAATGTTTTAACCTCGTTTTTATAGTTGTAGATTTATATTAATAACGATTTTTTATGAAAAAAATTGTTTTATATATAAGTCAAAAGATTTGTTGCTTTCAGGATTGTAAAAACTGTTATAATATATAAAAACACTGTACATGTATGTATACTTTCTTTCATGATGCTTGAAAGAATAGTATTTACAATCAGATTTCACTCAAAGAATTTGTTTTACCACAATATTTTCCATGCGATCTTTGCTGATGTCCATTGTTTCATTCCAACCTGGAGGAAAATTAACCCTTTACCTCATACGACAATTTTGCAGCAGACGACTTTGAACATATTTTGTCAAACCATAGAAAATCTCTGTTATTGAATGGGTAACCTATGAATAAAAGTGGTTAACACTGTGGCAAAAGGAGAAATTGCTCGTTTTGAGCAATTTCTTCTTTTGTCACTATGTTTTCAAAAAGCTGTCTGCTGCAGAGGCGTCAGAAAGCGTCTATGTGAGGGTTAAATACATTTGCAGAGAACAACTTTATATAGAAAGCACTGTGGCAAAAGGAGAAATTACTCATAATTATAGATATTTTTCTTTTGACACAATGATTTCCCTTCTATTTTATAGTAATATATTTATGTATAGTGTATTTCATAGTTTTGCTTAGATGTTATCAAAGTTGTCTGATGCAGATTTGTTGTTTATTAGATTGCACAAGTTTGCATCATCATAATTTGATTTGTAATCAGGATTTATTTTTACTGTAGATTAGTAGTCCAAATATTATATCAGGGCAAGGATTAATTGTAACCAGTGTATTTTCCTGACCACTGCTTGTTTTTCTCATCGACTCTTGTACAATTAATTATAACCATTGAAAACCTTTGGCCCAGGGTGCATGACTCTAGAAATTCAGAGGCTAGTGGTATCCCTGTAGTTGCATTAAAATTCTGAAAAGAGGTATATTTTTCCTGATGCAGTATAAAAACAAACTTACGGGGGTAGTGCTTGACAACATGAATGGATTCATCCATACTTAAACACTTCACTTTTCTCTGACCGTTGTGGGCTGTGTGTAACATCGTTAATTGGTCAAAACTTTTGTCGCTCTGAAAACAAGAAAAGAATTTTAGATATACCTTACACATAACATAATTGTAAAAGTTGGTGTTTAACCTTTTCCCACTTGCAGCCACACCTGTTGCAGATGACCACACTCATCATTTTGGCATTTCTCCTTTTGCCAAAATGTTTCTAACTCTATTCATACACTAAGCGACTTTGTTTTATAGATATTTTCATCAATTTGGCAAAAATGTTTTCAGTCATCTGCTACACACTTGTTGCAAAGGGTTAAATTAGAATTCAACATAAATGCTGTTTTATTAGAACCCCTTCCCACAATGAGACATGTATACAGACGCCTTTCTGACACCTCAGCAGCAAACTGCTTTTAAAATCAGTGAAAGGAGGAGAAATTTGTCAAAATGAGCAATTTCTACTTTTGCCACAATGTTTTCAACTTGATTCAATAATTTAAACTCGCATTTATAGTGAATATTCACTTTTTTTGCCAAAATGTTTTCAAAGTCGTCTGCTGCAGATTATTTCTATCTGCAATTATACAAAAATAGATTTATATTTTTTCAATGTTGCTTCTTGACAACATTTGACGTACATGGGGGAAAAGAGAGAGAAGAAATTTGGCAGACTTGAAAATATTGAATGATGGACAATGTTCTTCTTTATCAACAATATATAGTGTTTTGTTTACTGAGTGAGACTCTAAGAGAAAGATTTATTTACCAATTCTTTGACTTCTTTTCCGTCTTTCTTCATCATCGTTTCTCTTTCCATTTCCTCTCCCACTGAATGTCTTGATGACTAGAAACAAAGCTTTAGAATTAAGAATTTTGTCATGAAACCTATGAATATCATTTTTAACTACTTCACAACTTCTGGGGTTTTCAAGGCGGATTTGTCTAAATAATGATTAAACAGAAACACAAACCTTCTGTAGTGCATTGACCCTTACTCCCATGCAGACATATTTGGGAACATTGTAGCAAAAGGAGAAATCGCTTAATAGTTATATACTTAGCAATTTTACCTTTTGACCTATGACGAAAGGTGGAAAACATTGTGTCAAAAGGAGAAATTGCACGTTTTGTGCAATTTCTTCTTTTGTTACTATAATTTCAAAAAGCTGTCTGCTACAGAGGCGTCAGAAAGCGTCTATAGATATGTGGGAAAGGGTTAAATAATAAAGTGTACTCTCATTCATATTTTTCTTTGCAAGTTATCTGCTGCAAAGATTGTTGTGTGTTGAAAAGGGCATATATCTCAAAGACTCATGCTACATTTTGTTGCAAAAACTCTTAAAACGCCTTTCCTGTTTTCAAACACTAATAAATGAATTCCCTGAAAAATGTTTTTTCTCTTTAGTTCTTATCTTATTAAATTGTCTGAATAAACACTGTACGCTATAATATTCAAATAAGCTGCAAACAATTTGAGTGACAAAATGATGATAATATTGTGGTACAAAAACTTGGGCAAAATGAGGAAAAAAAATCAACATTTTCAATTTGTTCAGCTTTGTCTAGTTCTATTATCAAAACTTCTCCAAGTATACACAGTTAGATGAAAGTGTCAACATGAAATTGCCCCGGATGAGATTTTTTATATTTTGGCCAAGATGTTTTCATAAGGGGTCTGAAGTTGATTTGTTGTATGTGGGAAAGTGTTAAAATATCAGGAACACAGTTAAAGAAATCACTTACTGTTAGTCTCAATGAGGAGCGTTTCTTCAGTGTATTGGTTCTATCCTTTAGCACTGATCTCTTAGAGGTAAACGAGGGTATCTCTTCGTATATATGTTCTACCGATCTATTCAACAAAGACTTGGTTTCGTGCATGTTCTCTTTCATTCTTGAACTGTTCAGATCTGTACCTCTATCAACTTTTCTTCTGCCAGACCGAATCTTTTCCTTTCTTTGTTTATCAAACGTATCCCTACTTGGTATTTCCTGACAGGTATCGTAGCAATCCGCTGAAAATCAATCAACAAAACTTGGTAAAATATCTCATATATCTAATTGCTATCTGCAGTATTTTAAAGGCAACTTTTCAATCTTAAAAAAATAATAGAACTCAATTGCATCGCATTGAAACTTTGTCACTGATGCCTTTTGAAAACATGCATAGATCAGCATCTGATAATGAGCATTTTCTCAGCCTTATATTTGCCTCCATTTCATAACCCTATTCCATATTCTCTTGTTTTCAGAAGTCTACATGATATTGCTTGCATTTGCAGGAAAGTAAATTTAATAGGGTGTTTTGGGGTGTTTGTTGAAATTAAATTTAATTCTTTTTAAAAATGACAATTTCAATAAAATAATATATAATATATTATATACCTGGAAGTTTTCTTGTTTTAGCTTCCCCAGTATAACAAGTCCTGACAGTAGTTGTAAAGTCATCTACATTGGTTTCTTTAACAACATGTCTTGGTGCCAAGTACGTCCCATACTGTAACATCGAATCTTCGGCATTAAAACCACCACCCACTCCACTTACAGAACTGTTCATCGTCGAGTCTAACATTGAGTGTGGCTCGTAACCAAATTCCTCAGCATCACTCACATACAAATCGAGAATTTGTTTACATAAATCTGACTCGCTCAGTCCTTGATTTTTGTGAAGAACCCTTTTAGCAGGACTGTAAATTTGACCCACATGCCGATCCACCCATTTTGCCTGTTTATTCATTCTATTCAATGGACTGGTTCCTCGGGACATAGACAGGTCAAGAGGTTTCGGCGATCTCCAGTCCCTGTTGTTCCTCGGTCTAGAAATAGACAAGTCTAAAGGAGAATTACTCAAACCCAGCATACTAGAGTCCATTACACAGGAATCATTCAATATTGTGGAGTTTAAATTCACACCTCCAGAAAATGATTTTGACAATCGACCAGTCATGGAGCTTGTCCTGTAAGCTCGTTGTTCTCTTTGTAGAAATGCTGATCTCATATCTCTATCATTTCTTTCATGGTTAAGAAATATAGACTCATTTAAGGACTTATTAAAATTGACAGGTTTTGGTCTATCATTATACCTTCTATTGCGCAATAGTTCATCATTTTGCAACATTTGAGATTCATTCAATGAGCGACTTAACAAAGAACTTCTAGACAATTGTCCTCTTGTAGAGCCTGGTTTTTCGATTTTTCCATTTCTCGAAATTTTGCTTGTGACATTGTCAGAGTAGTTAGAATGCATGTTCCCACGTTCTCCTATTGTCTTATTATATTTATCATTGAATTTGAGGTTGAGCGGTGAATCACTGACCCCTATTGTTACGTATGGGTCCTCTGACACTTTGTCAATCCCTTGGTTTTGACTGAAGCTCAAGTTCATTGGTAAAGTAAAGTTCATATGGTCCAAGACTCTCTTTCTTTCACTATTACGCAATACTCTATCAGGAGTTCCCGGTACACAAGTGGAATTCATGTTAGGGTTTATACTGTGTGAAACGGAGACACTTGGAGATGGTGCAGGTGTGGTGCTTGAATATGGGTGCTGCTTTCCCCTCAGTGGCATTTTCTTGACAGCGGAACCTGTCTGCTGCTCAACAGATATCAAACTTTCATTTACACTGTTATCTAAAGCGTACATCACTTCCCCATTTTCAAAGTTGACTTCCCTGAAACTGACGGAGAAAGAAGTGTCCATGTTAAAGCTGTTCATACTGTTAGGTGACGAGTCATACTTTGTGATTCTAACTGGTTCTGGGGAATGATCCTCCACCATGCTTTTGTTTGTAACAGATAAATGGTCATTTGGCGAAGACCGTGTACTAGACCCAGAAGTCTGATCATCACTACTGTGTACCCAGTTTGGATATGGCTTCCTTATGGACTGATCAAGCGGGAAACCATCATTCTCGGATAGACTATCGCAGGATGAGGATATATTTCCATACTTTCTCCTTTCATTTAACTCAGCAATGCATTCAGCACAATTTGGGTCAGAGCATTCCGTTTCTGAGTGGCTGCAATCACAACCTTGTGAACAACAATCGCAGCAGTCGCATCCCTCACTGTCGCTGTAACTATCATTCAGTTCATGTTCCATAGGCTTTTCTGGATGAATTATCTGTCCTTTGGCCAGGTTCACATACAAACATTCAGTTTCAGTTCCATCGTCTTCTATATCTTTTATAGATTTATTCAATAATTCTGAAGTATTTCCATTTATGATACCCTGTGCTTTAACTTTACCCTGATTACTACTTCTTATATTCTTAGCCACTTTTGAATTTGTTTTAATATTATCCTGTTGTTCATTCTTTATAAACGGCTGGGACATTGTTACTGTCTTAAAAACTTCATTATGCTCGACCAAAGTTGGTGTTCGTCTTTTCTCGCAACATATTTCATTGTTTGAGTTTCTATTTTTACAATCACAAATACATGCTATGCTTTCAACAGAATTCCTTTGGCTATCACATAGTGCTGAAGTCATTTCACAAATCCCATTAGTCATTTCTGTGATGGATCCAGCAACGGGGGAGAGTCTCCTGTTAGTATGTAGAATCTCTTTTATAACTGGTGATTTTTTCTTCCTGTCACTATCTCCACTTCCAACAATGGGCTGTATTGAATCAATGTCCTCAACTATGCTAGTATGGTCATCAAGTGATTTGAAGTTAACATCCGTGCAGTTCAAATAATCCAAACTCACATCGTGTTCCCCGTCAAAGGAAAAGCTATTATTCTTTTTCAGAGACTTGGTTTTCATTTTATTGTGCTTCTTTCTGGACTCAACTGTGATACAGTCATCTTTCGACATGAAATTTGCACTTTGGTTTTCTTTTTTCTTGCTTCTAAACTTCCCAAAGAGACCTTTACTGACATCACTGACGCTCCTTTTCACTGATTTACACTTAGCAAAAGCACTGTTTTCATTGTTAAGGAGATATGCTTGAGCAGGTGTTGATGGTAATATCTTATGACTAGCTACACTGGCTGACAAAACAGGAATTGGGTCCATGATTCTATGATCAATTTCCCCATCTGGGGGTGGTCGATCATGAATTGACAAATTATTTTCCTGTCTTTTTCTTGTTTCTTCAGCTTTGATTTCATCAGTTTTGTTTGAATACATACTTAGAAAATAAATATGAGATTCATTTAAATCCTCATCTCGGCTTCCAAATTCTTCCTGTTTAAGTCGTGTTCTGGAAGAATTTGATGTTGGAGGTGTCATTATGACATAATTCTCCTCATCTAGAACAGGGGACTCACTTTTTACCTGATCAAACTCTTTAAGCTTTCCAGAAAGAACAGTCTTCAACTCTGTTAAAACCTCTATTTGTTCTTTAGTATGATTAATTTGATCTTCCAAGGACTCATTGGCTACATTGTCTGTATTAACTTCAGCACTACCATCTTCATCTTCTTCAAAAGAGCTCTTACTATCCACTTCAGTTACTGTTTCAAGGATGGATTCATTTACAAAGTCTTGTCTCAACCTTTCTGCTTCTCTCCGAGTAAAAGCTACAAACTTCTCTGGACTTCCCTTCTCTGACACTAAAATGCTACAGTCTATTCCACTGTCGGTGCTAGCACTCCTGGACCCTCCAAGATCATACTGGCCTGCCCTCGGTGAAGTGATGTTTCTCAGCAGATCTGGATGCTCTTTTGCAATGGATCTGACATTTGAAAACGAAGCTCTATTCAATATCCTTTTAAAATGGTTTTTGCCAGATTTGTGTGGGCTTAAAGTCAGGGTGTGGTGTTGATTATGTTCATTTTTGTTCCTGGTATTTGAACTTGCATGTAGTGTATTATTCAGGGCAAGTCTGTCTGTATGATCTTCTTGGATTTCAGATATGTCATGGAGTTTCTTCTCCTTTCTGAAGCTTGACAAGAACTTCTTAGAGATTTGCTTGAATCCCTTTTTCTCTTTACTTGCCATCCTCTACATCTGTTGCCTGATAAACAAACAGAATTAATATTAATGTGTTTTTCATTTTATATATATATGAGGGTGGATTCAAGGAATGTTTGGTACTTTTTTCAGTAATCAACACTTCTTCAGTTACCAAAGCGATTCCCTGGTAACTTACCAGTATCACTAGTCAATTTACCCAACAACCCTGAGGGCAGCCATTACTACAATTTTCAAATTCTTTGATATGACCTGGCCAGGGATCGAACCCACAACCGAGTGGGGACATTCTGTCACTACAGCAGTGAGCACTGTCTGAGGCAGTTTTATCGAGAGGGTACAAAACATCCTGATAACAGAAAAAGAAAAAAGTGCACATGTATATTTAATTTTCCATCTAAGTGTTTTTTGTCAACACGTGAGCATCATAATGAAATCCATTTCACAGAAAGAAATCTACATTCAAACTGAAAATATATAAAAATTATCCTCAAAGTTTCACTTAAAATTGAGGGATCCAATATTGCAATGACCTTTTAAAAAAAAAAATTCAGTTTATAAATCCATCAGACTAATCCACATTTTTAAATGAAATTGCTTTTAGTATTTTCAGATAAATTCATTTGCTCCAAAGTCATTATGCTATTATTCATTACTAAGCATGTTTTTTAATTTGTTTTTGCATTCAGGCCTTGACTTTTAGATATTTCCTAATAAGTAACTAACTTATAATCAGTGTATGTTAGAATAACTGTTAAATAATATATGGCTTTCACTCAATGTTATTAATTGATAATGTTGTCTTGGTTTCTTAACCCTTTCCTTCATACGACAATTCTGCAGCAGACGACTTTAAACAGATTTTGTCAAAAATAAGAAAATCTTATTAATTGAAGGGATAACCTAGGACTTAAAGTGGAAAACAGTGTGACAAAAGGAGAAATTGCTCGTTTTAAGCAATTTCTTCTTTTGTCACTATGCTTTTAAAAAGCTGTCTGCTGCAGGAGTCAGAAAGCGCAAATATGAGGGAAAGGGTAAACAGGGATTAAAGTTGAGCATGTAATAGACTGTGCTCAACACAACTTCTTATTAATTAAGAAGATCTAAGGCAAACGAATCTTGCAAAGATTTTTTTTACTTCTTTACCCTTTTCCACATATTGATGCTTTCTGGCGTCTCTGCTGCAGGCGACTTTTGAAGAAGAAAAAAGACAAATGGTGAGCAATTTATCCTTTTGCAACAATTTATCAACTTTTTTCCATCATGATGCATTTATTTCTAGAGCTCTTTTGTGGGGGGGGGGGGGGGGGGGGGGGGGGGGGGGGGGGGGGGGGGGGGGGGGGGGGGGGGGGGGGGGGGGGGGG
>JAUELF010266352.1:0-11080 GCA_031471495.1 Clinocardium nuttallii | reverse complement strand
ATAGTAAATGGAGGCTCTATTGTGTTCACAAGCTGTATTATAGCAATTTTGACAATTTCAAGGGCCATTATCCAGTCATGCAAGCGCACATCTGGCTGGTCTTCAAAAGTAACCAAGCTCTCATCAATATTTAACAACCATCTAAGATTAGTGAAGATCGGATAGTAAATGGAGGCTCTATTGTGTTCACAAGCTGTATTATAGCAATTTTTACAATATCAAGGGCCATAATCCAGTCTTGCATGGGTGGATCAGGCTGGTTTTCGAAAGGAACCGAGCTCTCATGGAAATCTAACTACTGTATAAATTTGAAAGAGATACAAAAAACTGCCTCCAAGAGGTGTCCTTACGGGATCAGTTGTTCCCCATAAGCTGAGGTATGCTGCTCCCCGCAGGTCGGCATAAGGGATCACCTCCACCATTAAGTACGAAGGGTGGTACTGAGGAGGAGTGTAGTTCCTAAAGACGTACTCTCTTACCCTCATAGACCGAAAGATGTTATCTGACTGGAACTCCCAATGTCCGATGGTTGATGACCAGTGCTCTGTGCCTGGTGCCCGGTATTCCGTTCATCAAAGACAATTTAACCTGACTGAAAATAATCCCGGTTCCTTTGCCCAGTGCCCATTTGACCAGTGTCTGAATTCCTAAGTCCAAAGACGGATGTATTCATTTGTACGGTGCTCAGTTGCCTGGTGCCCAGTGTCCTATTGAGTATGTCAGCAGCCATTGACCGGTGATCAGTCAAGCAATAGAATCCTGTAGAGTCCCAAAGAACTTCTATCAGGAGTTGGACTAATGCCAAGTGCCCGGTGGCACTGATAGGGAGTTTGCTCTGCCCACCACTATCTCTATCCAGTCTCTACACACACCCGAAGCCACAAGAAGTCAAAGACCATCCCGCTACACCCAGGGCAGGCTTAGCCAAAGCTGAAAGCGGGACAGCTGTGAAAGTTGAAGAGTGAACAGCCCTATCAGCTCACAGAGTTTGATCCAGAAAACCCTTCAAACTCTGAGGTTGACATGATCTCTTTTGAGATCGCTAGCCTCTTCCTACTATTGTGAGTCCTCCTCTTCTTGCACTGTTTCAATATGAAAGCAGGCCAAGCAGAGCAAAACTCACAAGATGAATCCTGCATGCATCTAGCACACAAAATTTAGGTCAGATGCATATATGTCCAAAGAGGCCCTTAAATGACCGCACAAGCCATGCACCTGCTCAACTTTCTTTGACTTTGACATAATAATTAATAGTCTATAATATAAATCTAATTCAATAAGTTTCCAACGATACAGTAATAAATAACCGCGAGGTTGAAATCTGTGTCCTCGATGAGGATAAAGGCCGCTGAAAAGTAATCTCCTGTTGAAAGATGAACGGCTAGTTGGATAACTGAATATAAATGAATACACTGAAAGTCAAAGCAAGCAAAAATAACAATACAAACAAATTATTAAAACATTGTATGCAGTAGAATTGCTTTACTTAAATACAAATGGAATAAATAAACTTGCAACGGACATGACAAATGCCTTCCAAAGGGACCAATAAATCAAATTTGTAAATAAGAAAAAATTTAGCCGGACCAATGAGTATATCATACAGCGCGAGGGCTATGCGCATTCTTTCTGGAAGGAATAAATGGGTATATCACACAGCGTAAGGGCTATGCGCATTCTTTCTGGAAGGAATAAATGGGTATATCACACAGCGTAAGGGCTATGCGAATTTTTCTGGAAGGAATTAATGGGTATATCACACAGCATGAAGACTGCGGATTCTTTCTGGAAGGTTTTAATGGGTATTGAGATTATATATATCAGGTATTAAATGACTTGTAACGTATTTTTAACATCAAAAACCCATTTACCCATGATGCTTATCTATTTACATCATACATGGTACAACATTTTTTTGCTTTGTATAATATTACAGACAACTAGTCTATAAGGTATAACATTGGAACATTTAGAACCATTTCATACAACATGGGAAAAGGAGAAATTGCGAGTATTAAGTAATTTCAGCTTTTTCCACAATGTTTCAAAATGGTTTGCTTCATCAATATGTTGTCTATATGAAGGTTTAACTAGAGTTACTATAGTGATATCTACTAAAGACCTTACCTTTCCAGATTGTGCCACAATTGGATCAGGCAAATTTTCTCCGCTAAGACTGGCCAACATCGGTGATTGATACGAGTCCCCATCATAAATAAACAAGAAATCGTAGGAACATTCAGTACTCAGGCTTTGGAACTCCAGGTAGATGCTCTTGTTAGGGGACTTGGCTGTAAATGGAATATTAACACTTATTAACCCTTTCCCCCATACAACATTTCTGCAGCAGACGACTTTGAAAACATTTTGTCAAAAAACGGTAAAATCTCTACAATTAAATGGACAAAAAGTGGAAAACATGGTGTCAAAAGGAGAAATTGCATGTTTTGTGCAATTTCTCCTTTTGTCACTATGTTTTCAAAAAGCCGCCTGCTGCAGAGGCGTCAGAAAGTGTCTATATGAGGGAAAGGGTTAACCACAATGGTCTCAACTCTATTCCATAATATATACTTACATTTATAGAACTAATTCTCTGAATGATTTAGTTATCTACTGCAGATTGATTTAATGTTGCACAATACTGTATAGATGTATAAGTTGTGTCAGTGTTGTGGTGTAAATGTATATATTTGTGTGACAAAGCATGAATGTGAATGGACTGGTTTTTATCCTTTTTACTGTTATAGGTGATGCGTGGCACCTTATGGATCAGATAACTTTGAAAATATTGTGGAAAGTGGAAAGAAAAGAAATATTCAAAACTGACTGGGTCATTGTGATCTTGACTTCTGACCCCATTTAAAGAAAAGAAATTGTCTAGGCCATTTGTTAACTTGCTACACTTACCAAACTTGGTACGAAGATGCTTTTATGGAAGGCATATCAAAAGTTGCATACCAAAGCTGATCTCTGACCCCATTTACAGAAAAAAAATCTCCATGTTTCCATATTTGGTATGAGAATGCATTTTTAGAAGAGGCTGTGTTGTTGACCAAATGCCTTGGTTATATTTAGATAACATCTCCCTAAATCTCTAACTGCTGGCAACATTTCAGAAGATATTTTCGCAATTGTCAAATGTCTTGCAAATTCCTCAATCCATTCAGCGCATTATGGCTGCTAGTGCTTAAAATATGTTTATTAACTAGCATCTTTTCTTTCATACCCTAACTACAACAATAGATCTGAAGGTGACAGATACAGGATAATCATTATCCACTTGTTGTTGACCCTTTCCCACATACAATAAAAAGTCGTCTGCTGCAGATTTGTTGTATGATAGGGTTAACATTTGGTTTAACAATCAAGCCATACTCATCAAGCATTAGAAACAATCTACATTTCGCCACAATTTTCTCCAACTCTTTTCAACAGTTTCAATGTGTAAACCGGATTTAATCAACAAGGAAATAAAAGTAGTAAATGGACGTTGTAATTGTGGTTAAATAGGTTTGTACTATTGTCAAGCGGATCATTTCAGTGTTAACCATATCAACAAATCTCTAGAATCATGTTCACACCCACACACATCTACAGTAATCAATGTTTTGTCCTTTTTTTTGGCCGTCAAATTTACACTGTTCACTTTACATTATCCAGGATTCTAGATAAACTGTTATAGATTGTTACATGCATGTGTGTTGTGTCATTTGCCCTTTGCCAGTTGTTTTAACCCTTTCCAACAAACTGAAGCATTTTTTGACATATTACGAAAACATTTGTGGCAAAAGGAAAATTGCTTATAAATTGCTCATACAAGCAATTTCTCCTTTTGCCACAGTGTTGTCAACTCTATTCTCTATTTTGAGTTGCATTAATCGAAAGTTTCCATTTTCTTCTGTAAATGTTTTCAAAGTTGTCAGCTGGTGTTATATTGTATGTTGGAAAGGGCTTATAGCATTACCAATCAAAGTACTGATATATCATGCTAGTGTTCACTTGTCTGCCGCCTTTGCAGCAAACGACTTTTGCTCTAAGCTTTCTGCTGCAGATTAATTGAATATTGGAAATGCTAAAAAAAAAAATACTTTGATTTTTGATGCTAGAATAGTTTATTTCATTATTTATTATTTTATTATTACTTTTATTTCAACCTTTGTTGAGCATGCTAGAGAGACATAGTTTTGACACTGTTTTGTTATGGAAACATCTGTCTGAGCTCAAATTAAGCTTTTGTGATCACCCTGTGTTTGTTGTCAATAATGTTTCTTGTGAACACTATAGAAGTCACAGATTTCTTATAATATTCATGAAACTTATTGAGGATGTGTGTCAACATCTAGGTCAGGTTTTGAAATGAGTCATGGCATATGAAAAACTAGGTAACTCTTGACAAAACATAAGACATCTTTTGGACACTATTCTGCAATTTTGGCTTGTGAATGATGAATCTTAAGCAAAGGTATCTTTTAGCTAAGATCTAAGTTTGAATATATGTTCTTGATGATGCCTAAGCCAAGTTTGAATATATGTATTGGTTTGGTCAAAAACTAGGTTAGTAGAAGATCATTATGCACACTTGAGCCAAATTTATTACTGGAGCAGGACTTCAGCTTAAAGGTCAAGGTCCAAGGTCAATATCTGGTAAAATGGAAATTTATCAGCACTATCATTCCTACAGTGAGTGGTCAATGGATTTTTAAAAAACTAAAGCATAATTGTTCTCTTTTATGAGATGGTCTGTAAAGAGCAAAGACTTTAACTAAAGGTTAAAATCAATTGTCAAAAATGGATAACCGTAAACTAGAGTTTGTTTAGACTTCCTTGTATTGGCATCATTAGATTATGAAATTTACATGTCATTTAAAAAAAGTATGCCACATGCAAGAACAATGGCTTTGGATAGAACAATGAAGGTTAATGCCAGCCTTCAATGGGATTGTAAAACGTGGGTGATAAGAGCTTGTCAAAGCTATAACTTTAGTCATCAAGGATTGTAGAAATTACTTGGATAATCAAAGATGGTGCTCCTGGTTAACCCTTTCCCTCATATAGACGCTTTCTGACGCCTCTGCAGCAGACAGCTTTTTGAAAACATAGTGACAAAAGAAGAAATTGCTCAAATGGAGAAATTTCTCCTTTTGCAACAATATTTCCCACTTTTAGTTGTAGGCAATCCATTCAATTATAGATATTTTCCAAAGATGTTCAAAGTCGTCTGCTGCCAAATTGTCGTATGAGGAAAAGGGTTAAACTTCTAGTTATTGATAATGGACTGTGCAATGTTTTTTATTTCATTAGTGTTATTTGTTTGTAATATTTTGCCACAGTTTGTTTTCAGTTAATTTTGCATGGTTAAAAGTTTTGTTTGACCCACAAACCATATGTTGTGGATACTCAAAAGAAGTATTATCTGCGTGAGTATTTAATAAAAGAGATTTTGAGGGGAAAGCACCTGTTTCTCACATAGAACAAATAACAACTTTGGAAACATCTGGACAAAAATATAGAAAATCCCAATAAATGAGGGTATATTTACTGAAAAAAGTTAAAAACATTTAGGCAAAAGGAGAAATTGCTTGTTTTGAGGAATTTCTTCACAATGTTCACTGCTGCAGAGGCATCAGAAAGCGTCTATATGAGGGAAAGGGTTAACTCAATCTTAATCCTTTACCACATGTAGACACGGCAAACCATTTTTTAAAACATTGTGACTATAAACTCTTGTTCAATAATTATATTTTCATGAGATTAATTGTTCATAATTTTTTTCCTAGATGCTTTCAAAGTCACCTGCTGCATATTGGTTGTATATGGGAGAGGGTAAACTAGACCTCAGCATGCACATAGATATATGATCAAATACAGTTTCCAGTTGTTTCTGTTTCCAGAGTGTAAGGTATGGCGAAATCCGTTAAATTTATTTCGGGGAGCTGAATACCTCAGGTTTACATGGAAGGCAAATAAAGAACCGTTAACTTATTACGATATGAACTTGTCAGCCCAAGACCATCAGACATTTTTTACGTGTGATGCGGATGCAGGCAAACAGGAATACGAAAGTAGGTTTAAAAATATTCACCCTTTCAACAAATCTGCAGACATCTTTCAAAACTGACAAAAGAAAATGTCGAAAACCTCTCATAATGAAAGTTAATTATTAGAAACTGAGTAGAAAACGTTATGGTGGGAAAAAGAGAAATTGCTTACAATGAATTATTACTCAAGTTTTCCACAATATTTTTCACAATAGGAGTTTCAGAATAAATCTGTATTGAAGAAAGCCTAAGGAAACTATACTTGAAAATTAGAAGTGTAATTTTGATGCTAAATAAAAAGGAGAAATTTCTTCTTTCCCTTAATGTTCTTCACCCTTTTCCACAAACAAAATATCTGCTGCAGACATCTTTTAAATGATCAAGGCGAAAATGCGAAATATCTCTTTAAATGACAGATAAATTATTATTGAAAAGAGTTGAACAAATTACGGAAAACAGAGAAAATGCTCTTGCTCATGATAATGAGCAATTTCTCATTTTGACACAATGTATTTAAGATTCGTCTGCTACAGAGGCTTGAGAGAGTGTCTGTATGTGGGAAAGGGTTACATATTCGTCTGCTACACATGCATCAAACGTCATCTGTATCAGGGACAAGGGGAGGATGAAAACAGGCTGATATAACAAAGAATCACGTTTTGTTATGATTGTGTGTTATTGGAAAATCAATAGTCCTGTCTTCAGTCATGGTAATGATGTCTGATTTCCAATAATGCCCTTTAAATCTCCTGGTTCCTAGCATAGGCCTTTACTCTTTCCCGCATACGACAATTCTGCTGCAGACGACTGAGAACATATTTTGTCACAAAATCGAAAATCTCTATAATTGAATGGATAACTTATGACAAAAAGTGGAAAACATCGTGGCAAAAGAAGAAATTGCTCGTCTTGACAACTGAACGTATTGAAAATTAAAAAATATTGTTGTAAAAGGGAACATCTGTCTTGTGTGGGAAGGATCATAAGAGGTCTGTGTTTGGGGAAATGTAGCACAGCTGCATGCAAATTACCTCAATTCATTTATCCCTTTCCCACATACAGAAGATTTCGGATGCCTCTGCAGCTGATTTGTTTTATGTTGGAAAGAGTTTTTACTAGATATGATATTTGAAGACGAGACTGCATTAACCCTTTCCCTCATATAGATACTTTCTGATGCCTCTAGCAGACGGCTTTTTGAAAACATAGTGATCAAAGAAGAAATGCTCAAAATATGTTCGAGTCGTCTGCTGCACAATTGCTGTATGAAGGAAAGCGTTAAAGAATCTGAGGCAAAAATGCATTTTATGGCAAATTTTAGGAATTGTTTTGGTACAGAGTTTCACACATAATGAGAAAGGAGGAAAAGTTCATTTTGAGCAAATTCTCCTGTTCTGACAATGATTTCTAAATTGTAAATGTAGAGGATGCATCAGGTTTTAATGCTTTTCCACATACAACAAATTGCTGTGGCGATTGGAGAAATTGCTTGTTTTAACCAATTTCTCCTTTTGTCACAATGTTTTAAAAAATTTGTTTTCTGCAGAGATCAGAAAGTGTCTATATGTGGTAAAGAGTTATCAAATTATTGCTGACACATCATTTCATTTTGCGTTTCAGTAATGCAGACAGCCTGGCGTGAAAGGAAGCCTGCAGCTAGAATTAAAGCAGCTAACGATGCACTAGCTGTTAATCCAGAGTAGGTGTAATGATTATTTTGAGCTTCACTGACTGGAAGACAGTCAAGCGTTTTTCATGGCAAATTTTTTGTTGTGTGTAAATTTGTTAATTTTCTTTATAATATTTATCCTCAGTAATCAGTTGTTTGGTCTCTGCTGAACTGGTGTTGCTTTGGCACAATAAAGGGGGATTTAAAGTATAAAAAAGTTCTCCTCAGAAGCTACTTGCAAGATAATAATGTTCACAGAGATGTTCCTTCAACTCATCTTGATTCATCAAAAAACATGGACAGTTAGTTCTACAATTTGGAAATATTTTTTTAAAAAAACCTTGTCCTAGGAATATGTTTGCCTAATTTTTAGGCTACTTTGTAGAAATCTACTTTGGTTGAAGCTCTACCAAATTCCTTTTGTATGCTTAGCCTTATGCATATGACAAAAACATTAAAAATCTTCTCCTTAAAACATTTTGGCCTGAAATTATTTCATTGGAAAGATAGCCCTCTACTTGATTCCTTCAAGTCATGTTGTTTGGTCCAAACCATGACCACTAATAGGCTGTGCTGTTTTACCATGAATGCCTATTGTGAAAATATTTAAAGTATTCTCCTAAACATAGTGATCTCATGTTCAATTTATTTCATAGAAATGTTTCTAGGGTGACCCCCCTGAATCTTATGAAAGACATATACAACAGAGTGTAGGGGTTATTGTGACTTATTGTATTGTAATTGGCTTTCTCAAATAGTGATGTATTGATAAGAGTGTCCTGCTCCATAGTCAGATTTCAGGTCGGAGCTCCAGATAAGGTGCGTTTTGCATGTTCTTAACCCTTTCTCTCATATAGACGCTTTCTGACGCCTCTGCAGCAGATGGCTTTTTGAAAACATAGTGACAAAAGAAAATTGCACAAAACGTACAATTTCTCCTTTTGCCACAATGTTTGCCAGTTTTAGTCATAGATCATCCATTTAATTATAGAGATTTTCTATGTTTTGACAAGATACTTTAAAAGTGGTCTGCTTCAGAAACGTCGTATGAGGGAAAGGGTTTAATGTTCTGAATGTTTTACCATTAGTGTAACTCCATTTCCTCCAAGACTATCAGCAAGTAATTTTGTAAGTTTACTATCTCTATAGGGTATATGTCCCTGTCGTCGTTTGGAATCGCCGAGTGACGAGATACAGTTTCCGAGCACCAGTAAGCTTTTGTTGATACTATTCGTCTCAACAAGAGTGTCTGCCGTAGAGTTAGAGTCTTTCACTTTCTCACTCCCTGTAATGGTCAGAAGTAAAATTATGTTACTTATCTTTAAGACTTTTACTGTTCAATCACCTAATGGAGAGGTAATACAATTATTAGCTTTAAGCTTTCATTGCAATCCTTTTTGCACTTATTGTTTGAATCTTTGATATTGTGCCTTACTATATTGAATGATGCATGAACACAAATCACACAGATTATAATAAAACTAAATGAATATATAGCAAAACATTAAAACATAATCAATTACAATTATCCCATTCACATAAAATTTCCATTCAACATTCAGTACACATGTGTATCGATCAAACTTTAATACTCATTCATACTTATCATACCCTCTTAGGCTAACTGTAAGTGCTTTTCTTTTATTATCATTTTTTTGTATAGATTTTAGTAATTCATAAAAGAAGTTCACATTAATTCGGAGTATTATAACATCTTATTACTCACACTTTATTAGTGGCCGACCAGAAGCCCGTGACTTTTATTTTTAATACGTTTTCGGAAATGTCATGGAAGGGCGAGTTTTTTAAAACACTTAGTTATGACACATCTAACATGATATAATAATCCGATGTTTTAAGTATTTGCAGTTTCTTTATTTTGACTTTATGTTTGTTGTCTTATTAACGAAGACAAAAGTGTCCCTACTAGACTTGCAGCAACACCCCTGTAGCAGACTGTTATGTGTCAATATTGAGATAAAAATCATGCCGAATTCTCCTTTTTATAGCAATTTTAACTGTCTGGATGTTATTTTCACGTTTAAAGAGATTTCTTGATTTCTGAAGAATTCATTTTATAATGTATATTCATGTAAATCTAACATATGAACTGTTTCTACGCTAGAACTAAGCGAATTCTTTTGTAATTTCCGCGCATGCGCATTGCGATATGATATGCAGAAGTGAGATTATATTATTTTAAGTACAAGAGCGTCAAAGAGAAGCCGCAATATTTCGTTACACATGTCAGGGAAGTCTAATACGTATTCCGTATTCCCTGCACATGTAGAAATAAGAAAATAGAACATTTAAATCCACAAACATTAGAACATTTTAAACTGTAGACGGTAATACTGGTATATGAAGATATAAGGAAATAATCCTGGTATTGCTTAAAGGGAGGTAATTTGAAGTACACACAAGTCTTCAAATGACCTCTCTTTAAGCAATACCAGGATTATTTCCTTGTGTGACTTGTATGAATAAGAACAAACATTGAACTTATATGAATGAAAACTATTATATGAATTAGTAAAAGCATGAAAATTAAATTTAAGGATTTTTGTTATAGGTATGAATATAAAATTTATAAACCAATGTTTTCATATCGTTTTAACTAAGGCGGTTGACTGTTCTTGCCACGTTTTGAATAGTTTTGCATTGCACTGGCATTTATCTAGCGCCATGCATAACATATGTTGTATGCATCAATGATTTAAATAAACAATTTAGCTGATATGGTGTTTCAAATGTGATCTATTTTTAAAACATATGAGGATAATTTTAACATCTGTGAAATACTTATTATAATTATTATTGAAAAGGAGGTAATTCGTTTCTTCAGCATTTTGACCGTTTTCTCAATGTTTTAAACGTTTAAAGTTTTCTGTGTTGCTTCAAACATGGAGAGGGTTAAACGAATTTCATTGCATGTAGATTTAAATTCCAAAAATTATTTGTTATGGTTTTATGGACAAAAACAAAATATGCTAAATACTGCCCAAAAGATATCCTGAAATATGTATATATGGAAATTCAAAAATGGAATGAGTCCTTAATGAAAACATCATGTGTATGTTAAGACTAATGAAAGTCGGGAATGCACGAGTGTTAAAAAATGAAGTAATGCAGTCTTTCCCGGCGATATTGATGCCTTGCATCAACTTTCTCTTGTACTATCAGTTTATTTCCCTGTCGTACAGTACATATATCGGTTTATTCGAAGCCGCCATGAGGTGGCTTCCTGTAGGAATGCGTTGACATTTAGCACAAGGAGATTTTTAGACCTGACAGAGTGACCACATATCGCGATTTCTCTTTTTCCTTACTAAGTATATTAATTTAAGGTTTTTAACACATCCCTTTTACACTC
>JAUELF010266341.1:0-11081 GCA_031471495.1 Clinocardium nuttallii | reverse complement strand
ACCAATGATATGTGAAAAGGGGTATAAATCGGGATATTCACATATAGTATTAGAACACCAATGATATGTGAAAAGGGATTATATCGTGATATTCACATATGGTAAAGAACTCGAATGATATGTGAAAAAGGGAAATAAATCTTGATAATCACTTACAAACCGTCAATGATATTTGAAACGGGAATAAAACGTGATAATCACCTATGTTAAAAAACGCAAATGATATGTGAAACGGGAATAAAACATGATAATTACCTATGGTATACGAACTCCAATGATATGTGAAAGGGGCATAAATCGTGATAATTACCTGTGGTATAAGAATACTAGTGATATGTGAAAGGGGAACAATACGTGATAATTACCTGTGGTATAAGAATACCAATGATAATACCTCCAACCACTAATACGTTATCTTCTAGTATAGCTGTGATAGCTTTAAAACAACCACGTTTGAATATGGTATTTGATCTTGTTGTTTCGTCCTGAAATTATAATGTTCATGAATTGTATTCCAATGCTAATATTACATATATATTAGCCGTCTAGCGAGTAACCCAACATCATGGCCTCTGCGTAATGTATCGACCCAGAAAAATTCGGTCTCAGGGGGATAGAGGTATATAGTAATGATTCGTGAAACAGAAAATCCACAGGAGGAGAAAAGTGTCTATCCGAGTTCGCCTGCGCGGCATGCTTAGGCTGCTCTGGGTCGATACTTTACACAGAGTCCACAATGTTGGTTTTCTCGCGGGACGACTCATTTGTGATTTGTTTTAAACAGCGCCGTCTTATATTTGGATCTTGCGTTTCTGTCCAGATTCAAACTTAATACACACAGCATATTGTGACATTTAATACAGGCATTATACGGATCATTTTAGCACTAGAAAAAAGGCAGTTTGTTCATATGGTATATACGTCGCTGTTAACAATTATTCAGTGTTATCACGGCAATTCCTGGGTAAGTTACCAGTACTACTCGCAGGGGCGTAGCTTGGCAATAAGCAATGTGTAGGCCGTCTCGTGAGAAAATGTACATTGTGGACCCTAAGCATGCCATACAGGCGTACCCGGATACACTTTTCGCCTCTAGTGGATTTTCAGGAGTCACTACTCTATACATGTATCCCCCTAAGACGGAATGTGTCGGCCGGACCAGTCTGCGCGGACAGCGCAGGCTGATCTGCTCGATACATTACGCAGATGCATTTTGAGAAAAAATGTGTAGGCACGTGCCTACAGTGCCTAAAAGGGAGCTACGCCCCTGACTCGTACATTTATATTGCCACCAACCAGTGAGTCTACCACACAACCCGGAGCGATAAAGATGGAAAGCCATTTATACCATATTTAAAATCTTCAAAAGAAGGCAGACTAGGTGGTCATTGTACGATCGCTTGTTGATGTCTGATTGATGTATACATGCGTCCCTGGTCAATTCATTTTCACATAATGCCATTCATATCGACAAATAAATATGTTGTTCGTAGAAACATTCAGCGTATTCAATAGGCTGTTTACTAGTTATATGTCATTCCACGGCAATGGAACACTTGTTCATGATCCCTGGTTTGCTCACACCAGTACTCCACACAACATACTTTCCAAACAACTGGCTGCTTTTCCACATAGACTGTTAGCCTATTGGTGAGAGACGAATGACGCTTGTCAGATTGACTGTTTACTAACGTCGGAAAGAATGTTGGCCGAGCTGGGGTTCGAACTCGCTACCCCTGGATTGACAGCCCGTGGATTAGAGTTCGAATACCTACCATGTCTTTACTTTGCATATTCTTTCCACACATGTAATTAATCAAACCCTCCTGAAATATAGTCAAATATAGTCGATTGATTGATTGTTTGTTGTGTGCTTTTCAACAATTGTTTAGTTATATCACGGCGTTTCATTAGTAAGCTAGCAGTTATACTGGTGCATTTATCCTGACACTAGCCAGTCAGTCAGTCGTAATGCTAACCCCGCAACCTAGAGCGCCAAGGAGAGGACAGCCATTACTACCTTTTATAAAGTATTATGGTATGACCCGATATGAACCCGCGACCTCCCGCACCCGAGGCGGACGCTCTACAAGTGCGCAACCAATGCGGTGTAGAATATAAGCTGCAGACTAAAATGTAATGAATTATATAGAAGAAAAATGTTATGTAAGACAATAACATGAAAGAGCATAGAGCGGTCTTTATTTGAAAAAGATTGCGAATCTGTAACAAAATACGCCCGACGGGTAGGCATAACTCTGGAACGACTGAAGTGATCTTGCAGGTTTTATTTTTTAACGCAATCCCGGTTTTATGCCCAGTGCCATTCACAGCATGTTTGATGAAGATTGGGTTAGCACTGTTGAAGTTAAAGATCGGACAAAATCTATATATTTTTGATAATTCAAGGGCAATAATCCAAGGGTGTCTCAGGCGATTTGCATGGTTATCGAACTTGGCCCAAACATCATGCCAACAACTTGGTAATAATCGCTTGAATATTTTTCGATTTAGAGCGTGTGGAATTGAATATTTTATTGCGTCTAATTGGCATTAATATGGTAGAGCTGTACGCTGGCTGATACATCAGAGTTAAACGACGTTTTCAGTGGCATTTCAGGAATATCTCTGCCAGTTCGTCCATCCATGTATTTCCATATTTTCTCGTTATCAGCACTTTATTTGACATTATTCCCAGGCAACTGCCTACTTTCCGACCTACTCACGAATCCCCACCGGTAGAGGATGAATGACGTTAATCATAATGAAATAGTTAATCGTCAGAAATACCTTGGTTGATTGATTGTATGGTGTTTTACACCACTTTTTAAGTATACTGGTAACAAATCCAAAAACGCAGTGATATACATGTAACTAAAACGTGTTGAAAGCGGTGTAAAACATAAAACAATCAACCAACGATAAACTATACGTAAATGGGGAAAGAATGGACGAAATCGCGGCATGTTATGGTGGTTTTTTTTCCCAGGGAAATTGAAACGAGTAAGTTATCCATTTTCCCACAATGTTTTCCAATGATTCCGAAGACGCATCTGAATGTTGGAAGAAAGACTTAATCTAAAGAGCAACACCTCTTTAGAACGGCTTTATTTCTCCGTCAGGTGTCGCTCTTGAGAGGTTGTACTGTACTTACATCCGAGTCTTTACAACAGGAAAATGGAACAGAACAGAACTCTCCGTATGATAAAGTGTTGGTTCCGGAACTGCAGTTGAAGTAGGCGTTTCTAGTCCAGTCCTTGTAACCCATGTCGTCATTAGACGTCCCGCAACAGTCTAACTGAAATAAACACGTGATAGTAACGTGTCAGCCCTGGCAAGCACAACCAATTGACACACATAGACAGTCCTACAGAGATAGGATAGTCGTGCTTCATAGAGGACACATCTCAATAAGATCTCGCGGGTATGGCGAGATGTGTTAAATATGTAACGTATGTCTTGTTCATAAAGAATGCCATGGAGGGATCGAAGGCAGATGGGCTAGTGTGTCGCGTTTAAACAATTTAGAATGAGTTAGACTGAGCTTGAGTTCTAAGTTCGTAGACATTTCCGAAGTCGGGAGCAGCTCGCAAGGGCACCGCATGGTAGATCTCGTACAGGCCTCGGTCACAAATCCATACTCCGTACGACCTATAAAATCGTACGATTCCATCAACTTTAAAAAACCGTACGGTCTCCGTACAATCGTAACTTCTGGTCACATGTCTACGGGCCCCCTAAGATCTTTTGGAAGATGCAATCGAAAGATATCCGTAATTGACATCGCAGACAAGTTGTGAGGTGCTCGCAAAGAGCTCTGACGTACATCCTACGATGCACTGGTTTAATAACACCTTGAGTGGCCAAGGATGCCGTTCGGAGCCCGTACGACGTACGTTACGCCCTGCGTACACCGTGCAGATATCGCAATACTTGAATTTACCCGCTCGGTAAGCTTCGCATCGTATGGACAGCGTACGTTGTCCGAGCGACTTCCCTACGATAGACGTGCGAGCATCGGCAATCTCTAACGGGCCACATCCAAATCCGCACAGACATCGTGCAATGCCCGTGGGAGATCTGCGGTGCCCTTGCGAGCTGCTCCCGACTTCGAAAATTTCTACGAACTCTGTAAAACAATTTCACCGAGTCCAAGAGTCCTCTACGAGTTCAACAAATCCGTACGATGCTCGCAAGAATCAACGATGTCCGTACGGAATAAGTACGATTTTGCAAAATGTTCGGCTGAAAACCTATTCGTACAGGGCTCGTAGGGTGGATGTGACCCGGACATAATGCTACCACAATGTTTTCAAATCGTTTCTCAAAGTCGTCTGCTGCAGATTTATTGTATGTGGGAAAGGGTTATTCAAATAATTAAACAAGTACCTGTAATTGAATACCGTCGATTAAATTCTGCATATCTTCGTCATCTCTGTATTTCACAATGGCCTCTTTTAAACTGTCTTCCGGGTATATTTTGAGCTGCTGTCTGGAGTTTGGTACGTATACGATTACGAATATAAGGATGATGAATACCATCTCGATCAGAAATAAAAATAACATCGTATAACGGTACTGAAAAGAGACAAGTTTAAAAAACAAGTTTAGATAACACGCTGAGAAAACGTTTAGAAAACAAGTTTAGAAAACAAGTTTAGAAAATAAGTTTAGAAAACAAGTTAGAAAACAAGTTTAGAAAAGGTTAATTAACATGAATAATTGTGTATGATGTTTTACGACGATCTCAACAAATGTGCTGTTATATCGCGGTGTTTCCTGGGTAAGCTATCAGTATATATAGTGGTACTGAACAGAGACAATTTTAGAGAAAACAAAATCATATGAAAATGTCTTGTATGATGTTTTACGGCGCTCTCAAGATTGATCAGTTATATCACGTCGCTTCCTGGGTAAATTCATTCATTTGGATAATAGCGAGTCGGCCAAGGAGAGAAAGACATTACTACCAATTGTTAAAGAATTTCTAATGACCCGGTCGGGGATCAAACCCTGCGCTACCGCTACACCACAGAGGCGGTAAGTTTAACGAGAGAGACGATTATTTATTTCGATGGAGCCTTTTGGCACGATATTCCTGTAAGAGCTGCAACAGAGCTTCAACTTGCTTCAGAAGATCGGCTTGCACATGTCCTAGTGTTCGCTGTGTAAGGACTACGTGTATTTGGTGAATACGCCCTGGGGCACAAGCTACAATGTGTTATTTATGCGGCTTTTCATTCACGACATCGTGGATTTCGTCACGGTATATTCGAAATTTGATCCGTTTGATAATAGTCTCCATTTTCCCACGCCAGCTTCCTTAACCCTTTCCAACACGCAGATGTGCATTGCCTCCTTTTTGTCCAGAATGTTTTCAACCAAATTTTTAAGATTGCACTTTAATAGGTTGAGTCTATTTCATATTTTTAAATACATGTAAATAACTTCATTTAACGTTAATATTTAGTACGCGTCCCTTTCCCAAATACAACATTTCTGCAGCAGATTAATTTGATAATATCTGGACCTAAGCGTGATAAATCTCTGTAAACAGAAATATTATTACTTAATCTAGTTAAAAACATTGTGGCAAAAGGAAGAATTTGCTCGTTTTGAGCAATTTCTCTTTTTGTCAGTGCTTTCAAGGGTCGTTTGCTGCGGAGGCGTCAGAAAGCTTCTATATGAGGCAAAGGTTAACCTTTTCCCCCATATAGACGCTTTCTGATGCCACAATGTTTTCCACTTTTAGTCAAAGGTTATCCATTCAATTATAAAGATATTCTATTTTTTGAAAGAATATGTTCAAAGCCGTCTGCTGCAGAATTGTCTTTTGAGGGAAAGGGTTAAGGATATAAACTTTTATTACATGTAATTGTATTCACCGCGCATAAATCTTATGATAAAATTGATTAAAAATGAAAGGCGGTTATAATTCATAATTTATAGGTTGACTAAGTCGACGTTAACCCTTATCTTGAGACATAGACGCTTTCTGACGCCTCTAAAGCAAACGACTTTTGAAAACATTGTAACAAAAGGAGAAATTGCTCAAACCGAGCAATTTCTCCTTTTTCCACAATGTTTTCAACTTGTTCATGTCATTATACTTTCTTTGCTGAGAATTTTCATATTTTGTCTACATGTTTTCAAAGTCGTCTGGTGCAGATTTGCTGTATTTTAACACCTGTCCTGACACAGACGATGTTTTATACTAGTTTTGAAAAAGATATTTAGCTCATCATGTCTGAGCATTTTCCTTTTTTTCACAATGTTTGCAATTTTCGTTATTAAGCTTTTAATTAATCTAAAGTTACAATTTTTATTTAACTTATATATATGTTACCCATTGTGTTTATTTTGGATGAGCTTTAAACTATCGTATAAAGGAAATGATTTAAAGTGTCTCTCTCACGGATATTGGTCTCAACGTTAAATGCATGTTAACCCTTTCCCGTATACATCAAATCATGCAGCAGTTGACGTTGAACATATCTTTTCAAAAGTATGGAAAACGTCTAGAAATAAAAGTAGTATTTATTGAATAGAGGTGAAAACAATGTGTCAACTTGAGAAATTTATCATCATGAGCAATTTCTGCTTTTCGCCACAATGTTTTCAAAATTCGTTTGCTGCAGAGGCGTCAGAAAGCGTCTGTATTTGGGACGGTTTAAATGTACATAGACAATGTGTACACTGATTATATTTGCATATCTATTTATGTCTCAACATGGAAATGTATCCTGGTATAATGTGAAGTCATACTATAATTATGTTGTTATTGTAATGTGTTACCTGACTTCAACCGGACTTGGCGCTGAGTTATACTTTAAGAAATCTTAAATAAGGTTGGAACACATACCACAAGCACTGCTTTACAAAATAGTTGAGTAAATGATTAAGATGACACAAATATTTACTTTACTTACTGTGAAGAGATGAACGTCTTAGGTATTTTCATCAGGGAAAGAAAATGATTAAAATACATTTTAATATTTAAGTATTACTTGGCGTATTTCATAAAAAAAAATCTTTATCAACAGGTTAAAATAGTTTAATTTTTTAACAAGTATTGTTAGTTAGTAATGTTACTATTTATACTAACGTAGTTATATACTTATAGATACATTCCACCATTCATGTTTCACAGAATATTTGGGAAACGTAATTGATGAAAAATGCTTTTAAAAGTATTTAAGTATTACTTAACGCAAAGAAAGGTTTGTGAAATTGGACCCTGGTATACAAACGAAGTAAGCTTATTGTATCATATGGGTCAGCTGTACACAATGAATCACTCATTCACATGGAATACGTCAGTACTGTTTCACATTGTTTTGACCTTGTTGAATCACTCATTCACATGGAATACGTCAGTACTGTTTCACATTGTTTTGACCTTGTTGAATCACCCATTCACATGGAATACGTATGTAGAACACAATCGGTACTGTTTCACATTGTTTTGACCTTGTTGAATCACCCATTCACATGGAATACGTCAGTACTGTTTCACATTGTTTTGACCTTGTTGAATCACCCATTCACAGGGAATACGTATGTAGAACATAATCAGTACTGTTTCACATTGTTTTGACCTTGTTGAATCACCCATTCACACGGAATACGTATGTAAAACACAATCGGTACTGTTTCACATTGTTTTGACCTTGTTTCCAGACACCATGGGGTTATGAATTCTCTGTGTGTAGTAGTACCGCCTTATGTATGCTGATAGAGCGTTTGCCTTTGGCTCGGAATGATCAGGTTTAACCAAACATTTAAAGAAATGGTAGTAATATGGCTACCCTCCTTTGCGCTTAGGGTTTCGGGGTTAGCATTACGACTTACTGACTGATGTCGGGATGAATGGATCTGAATCAATAAATAGAACAAGTAACTTTTGCAGGAAACGCCATGATGTAACTGAAAAATTGTCTTTCTGAACAGTATATATTTAAATCAGCCTGTGCAGTTACAGTCTGATCAAGATTTACACTGCTCACATATAACTTATCACAATATATAGAAGATTATGTATACTGGGGTAGTTTTTGATAAGACGGAGGAGGCTGACAAGATGGTCTGAACCGTCATTGTTCAGTTATGCCAACTTGTAGATTTTCCCATGGACCGGTTCAAACCCATTGTTTCGATAGGTCAAGATCAGGTCAACTGTGTACAGTAGTAAAGGTCATTGAGTCTATATGAGAAAATGAAGTTTGGATGGGAGCGCTCTGTAACGTTAATGTATAGAACTAGTGTACAGTAGTAAAGGTCATTGAGTCTATATGAGAAAATGAAGCTTGGATGAGAGCGCTCTGTAACGTTACTGTATAGAACTAGTGTACAGTCATATAGGTCATTGAGTCTATATGAGAAAATGAAGTTTGGATGAGAGCGCTCTGTAATGTTACTGTACGCGCTCTGTAACGTTACTGAACGGAACTAGTGTACAGTAGTAAGGTCATTGAGTCTATATGGGAAAATGAAGTGTGTATGAGAGCGCTCTGTAACGTTACTTTATGGAACTAGTGTACAGTAATATAGGTCATTGAGTCTGTATGGGAAAATGAAGTTTGGATGAGAGCGCTCTGTAACGTAACTGTATGGAACTAGTTACGTTCTAAGCAGCACGTGAAAAAGATCTGAATGTAAGACAACCGATGATTGTGTGCAATGCGTGCTATATCGACAGATACATGTGAGCCGTCACGCGAGAAAACCAACATTGTGGACTCTGCGTAAAGTGTTGACCCTGATCAGCTTAATGCTTACCCGGATAGACACTTTTCGCCTCCTGTGGAGTTTCTGTTTTAGGTTTCATTACTCTATACAACTATCCCCCTGAGACGGAATGTGTCGACCCGGATCGGTCTGCGCGGATAGCGCAGGCTGATATGTTCGATATATTTCGCAGATGCCATAATGTTGGTTTTCTCGCGGGATGCTCATGTACTGTATCATTTTCTTACCATGAACATAGTGGGACACTATCAAAGTATACAATAAAACGCAAATACTCACTATTTTGAGAGAGAATAGATTTTCCCGAAGAGATCCGAACCACCCGAAAAAGGACACAAAGACGGCCACAGAGCCTGCTAGACAGAGCACGCAGGCCGGGTCGAGGAAGAAGTCGTAGGCGTTGTTGATCGTCTTGTCTTTCTCCGCAATTACCCAAGCCATCAGGGCGGTGACCGCACCACACACAAGCTGCAAGGAGGAAAATGATGAAAAATTAGTCCTGCAATTGAATATAAACCGGCTGTCGAATAAATACGAACAGCAGATGGCCTAGTGTTAATGTTTGAGATGATAACATTGAACAATCAGCCTAGAAGCTTTGAAAGAACGTTGCGAATCAAATCTAGTCTTCCGTTACCTGCCCACTACCGTTACTAATTCACTTTAGTACGCCGGGTAACAGACGAGCGTAGATCAGGTAAATATTCCTTTTCGCAACACTTGAAATATGCAGCAGACGACGTTGAAAACATATAGCAAAAAATACATAAACAGTCTAAAGCATAATTATTTAAGAGTGTAATTATAAAGTGTTGCGAAAATAGAAATAGTTCAAATTGAGCAATTCATCCTTTTGCCACAATGTCTTTAATGCTTTAATATAGATGCGTCAATGTGTGATAGTTGGAAAGGATTTGGGAGTATGATTCAATTGAGTTTTTTTTTTTACAAATTGTGTACGTTCTTTAATTTTGTGTTTGTTTTAAAGTGGTACAACCCTAAACACAGACAAATTAGCATCTACATGTTTGTATACAATGAAATATATGCGTCAGTGCCTGAGAAAGGAATTTCTGAACAGTTTAGATTCAGATCAACCTGTCGCCCCTCTCGATCTTATAATACTCATCTACATACATTGACAGACTATAATAAACTGTTTGTGTAAGTTATATGTGAACAGTGCTGATCCTGATCCTAACTGTTCATAAAAGTCAACTTTTACATTTCAAGATATGTCTGTGCAGTTATGATATCTAGTTCATACAACAGCCGAGCCCCGGCAGCTCCGGTGGTATCGACGCGTGTTGTCAATCCAGGGGATGTGAGTTTGAATCCCAGCTCGGCCAACATTCTTTCCAACGTTAGACAAGCGACATTCATCCTTTGAATATCGTACAAACTTTCACCAATGGGCTATCAGTCTATGTGGAAAAACAGTTAGTTGATTGGGAAGTATGTTGTGTGGAGAACTGGTGTGAGAAAGCTAGGAAACACATGAATAGGTAAACTGGTCGTCTTAGTATGACTGTATAATTGTAAAGAACGGCGGTAAACCCCAGATCAATCAATCAATCAATCAATCAATCAATCATTCATTACAATACACACTCTTTATAATACACACTGTACATGTGTGTCTGGAGATTCTCGAAACGATGTATATGATAAATAATTAAACACTGCATAGCCAGAACAAACTATTCTTACTATTCACTGTAGTCGGTGTTCGTAGATTAAGACCGATTATATATAGTAACCGTAAAATTGTTGTTACCACTTTCAATCATTTTACATTTATATCACTGCGTTTTTCTTTGTATATCACAAGGGTCCGATTCCACCAACCTTACTTAACCCTAAGTTATACTTAAATACTTAAAAGTATATTTCATGATTTAAGTTCACCTTATATTTTGTTAAACAAGTAAAAGACTAAATTAACATAAATAGTTAGCTTGCTGACTAACAATTTTTGTTTAGAAATATTTTGGCATTTTAATTAGGCAAACAAAAGTAATGAAATATGTTTTTAAGTATTTAATAATAATGGTGTCAGAATTATTGGACTCGTAGTACTGGGTCCGATCCTACAAACCTTCCTGTTAGCGCTACGTTGTACTCCTACAAACCTTCCTGTTAGCGCTACGTTGTACTCCTACAAACCTTCCTGTTAGCGCTACGTTGTACATAAATAGGTCCGATCCTACAAACCTTCCTGTTAGCGCTACGTTGTACTCCTACAAACCTTCCTGTTAGCGCTACGTTGTACATAAATAGTTCCGATCCTACAAACCTTCCTGTTAGCGCTACGTTGTACTCCTACAATCCTT
>JAUELF010266340.1:8829-20231 GCA_031471495.1 Clinocardium nuttallii | reverse complement strand
AATATGACCCATATTCTAACTTGACCTGGAAATCATTAATACTAATATTCTGACAAAACTTCAAACTGCTGTAGCAAAAATTGCCGCCTCTAGAGTGTTAACAAGCTGTTACTTCAATATGACCTAGTGATCTACTTTTTGACCCGCCATGACTCATGTTCGAACTTGACTTACATCATCAAGCCAAACATTCTGATAAAGGTTCAACATGCTCAAGTTGAAAATGTGGCTTCTAGAGTGTTAACAAGATTTTCCTTCAATTTGACATTTTTGACTAGTTTTTTACCTCAAATGACCCAGATTCGAACTTGTCTAAGATTTGATGAAGATGAATGTTCTAATACACTTTTATGAAGATCCGATGCGAAATGTAGACTGTAGAGTGTTAACAAGGGAAAATGTTCAGCCGTATTTTTCATTGCAGGGATTTTCTCAAAATGTTTTTGAGCTATCCGCTTTTAATTACTCGATTTTCATATATTTAAAAGAAACATTTAAGATCCTTATGTCTAACTTAATTTCTAAATTATGTATACAACTTCATGGATTCAAACTTTACATTGTGTACGTTTACGTTGTACAATGTGCATACTGATTACCGTGTTGTGAAACGTATCAAAACTGATCCCTGGACAATGAAGAAAAAGTGTCCATATTGAAAAAAACAGGGCAGCACAAAAAAATAAAGATTTACAGTTCCTGTAAGCTGGGCATGACAATATACGGAGGTATTGAGCATAGCTGAATCCCCCGCATAAAAATCATTTATTATAGTGACTTGTGCATAATTTAATAAATACGCAGACAAATTACAATACAATTGGTCACACACGGCCCAGCGGGCCTATAAGTCACCTGAATATACTACATGTAACACAGTGAATATATACATATAAATATAATACAAATATATACAAATATTTGAGTGGTGGTCTATGACGGCTGGTTATATAAAGAATTCTGTCGTTTTATGTAAGCTTTTACAATGTATCTGGCTACCTGGTGTGTGTTTTTAACAATGTTTTCAATATGTCTGACTGTGGCATGGCATTTAAGGAAGGATCGTTTATAGAATTGTAAAGAAATTCATCCCGAATTTCATTATAATGTGAACACTCCAGTAGAAAGTGGGTTTCAGACTCAATACAGCCTTCTTTACAAAAATTACACAGCCTCTCAGTGAGTGGTTTCCCGACAAACCTTCCAGTCTCTATGCGAATTGGTAAAATGCCGTATCTAAACAGACATAAAAGTGATCGTTCGTCTTTATTCATCATATGTGTAACAAACCCTTCCTTTTGAAAGTTTTATAAGACGTATATACACCTCCATAATGTGTACACATGCACACACACGTACACACATAGACACACAATATATACATGAACATGAAAAACATAGACAAACAATATATATATATGCTTATGAAAAAGAAAGAAAATCCCAAAACATATACCCTATCCCCCATTCAATGAAACTATTGCAGAACTCTTAAACGGTTGGAGCAAGCTTTTAAGCAGTCATACATTAGTACATAATACTTCTATAGCGTTAATAGTATAAGGGGCAAGGGTTAAATAACACCAATCCACATACATTCTGTAGATAAATTACATTAATTGAGCCTAAGTTTATCGTCGTCGCCAGCAAAGGTGTACAACAACTTAAGACACATTGGAAGCGGAGCGACGCTAAACACGAGGACAAACTAGTTCACATACCAAACGTTAATGTAGCAGTTCCAAAGAGTGTGGAAGTACAAAATCACAGTTCGGTAGAATTGTTGGTAACCTGCATGGAGAATTTGATCAAAATAATAATTTTCACTCCAAACAGAGCTCTAATTAAATTTGATTAGGACCATTTCTGTGCAAACCTTCCTTAATTTACCCAAAGAAAATCCCATTTAATTTCCTATCTACATTTTTTACAATTGCAGATGCATACAATGCCTAAATGAACAAATTCCTATTTCTTCTATGAGGCTATTACTCACACATCAAGACCGAGAACTACGAGAAAATGCTCACGTTGACTCATTTAACGTGACAACATTGCATTTATCTGGATTGTATTGAAATCTCCATAAGCAAGAATATTTATAATAAATCAATATCATTTCTTGTTAGGCTTTGCTAGATAGAGCACAAAGGGTCAAGTCGTTTGCAAAGGACCTAGACGCTAGAACCTAGAACTTGAAAACCTAAATTACTGTTTTCTAACTGCTCTATCAACGAGTTAGTATATACGAGGTTTAGGAATGGGACCATACCCCACCCTGTCGCGTATCTTGCACAACTGGGAACCAGTCAGAATAATAACCATTATACATGGCACAACTGTACCTATCATTATGCATGGAAATAACATACTTTAACAGCTTTGGGTGGGGGGGGGGGGGACTTGTAACTCAACTAGTATATATAATAGGCCATCATGCCATACTATATCGATTGCTTTGTTTGAAACCCCCTCCCCCTGAAAGGGTTGCAAAGTGACGATAATCAAGTTCCCATTTAAATGGATTAAAATGTATTGCCATCTTCACTCTTCAGACGAAAATATGCCATCCTGTTTCGAATCTTTGAATACCTGACAACCGGTACTCGAACATCCGATCGAGTACTAAGGTACTCGCGTACCCGGTATTATCTCTAATTTCTATATTTGTTTAAAGCTAGACACTGATGCCATCTCCTACGAAACCCGACGTTTGATTCTGTTAATCGATGACATAATTGAATCTGTTAATATTTGGTTGACAGACAAATGGAGCCAGTGTATAACTAACACCTTGGATGTGTTGCATGACTAAACAATTCTAAACAAAAACACTTTGCATCGAAAATAATAACCAAATTACATCTGTAACTTTGAATATGACACTTTTGTTTGAAGGTCAATTTATGAAATAGGTGGGCATTGTGACTCCATCACAAAGCTTCAATATAGAGGATTACTTAAGGAAGGGAGCTAAAATAGAACGAAATATTAATTTTGAAAAGGAGGAGGTCAATTTGACTCGTATGATTTGCAATGAGTTTTTAAAATTCTATATTGAACTGTTGGTGTAAGGCAATATGTTTTTGAACAATGTTCTGCTTTTCTATAAACTGTTACTGAACCTGTAAATAACTAGTTGTTAAACACCTATGTCCAGGGTATAGGTCCTATGACTTGTTGATACTAAATAAAGAACTCTAAGAAAAACATTAATTTACATGTAGATGTATCAATTCTATCTGTAACTTGACATATAACGACTTTGGGGGGAACATTGAACATCTGGATCAGCCTGTTCCTAAGTGCAATCTTATTCAGGTACACACTGTTCATCATCTTGTACAACCAGTAGCATAGAAGCCTTAATACGGTTATGATTAACTAAATGACAATGATGACACAGTTCTTTGTTGTGTTAGACATAAGAAAGAAAATATGTTGTTTAAAGTTTTTTAATTTACAGCTCTTGCATCCATAATGCGATTAACAAAACGGTGCATTTTTAACAATTACGGTAGAAGGCAGTTTATCTAAGATCTATATTGAAATCGGGTCACTCTTTTACGAAGAGATGTCTTATAATAATAGCTTTCTATATATGCTCTTGTGGTTATTTTGTGTAGCCGAAAGATACTGTTTTGAATAATCATGGTGGAATACCACTCAAAGAACGTCTTAAACGTCATATATGTCATTACCATCGGCATTATTTGAAAAAAAGTTCAAAGAATTTGTTTATTAAGTGCTCCCGCTGCACAAATGGCCAAAATGATTAAACAGTTTAAAGGACATCTCCCATTAAGTATATCCGCTTATCCAATTTCCAAATAAACGGACATGCGGCACACTCAGGTTACTGTGATTTGATAAATAGTTTCGCAAAATAAGCTAACGTATTGTTGGTACTATAGTTTCAGATGAGCGTAGCGAAGATGATGTCCGGAAGAAAAACAGTCGGCTAGTCGAGGATATCGTTAGTTATTGTAGCCAGCGGGATTACAAGAAACACAACGCATTACTAATTGGTCAAAGTGGATCTGGGAAAAGTTCCATCATAAATACATTATTGAAGGTCATTATAGATGAGTATATTCCAAGAGCTAAGGCTGGAAGCGGAGATGTCATATCATATACCTTACACCTGAAATGGTAAGACTTCTACACGGCATTTACAGTCAGGGGACCATAGTTATACGTGTGAAAGATCGAGCCGATAGCTAGAGCTAATCACGCCTATAGATTACCCGTACGGAGACATAAGAAGAGACCCAAAAAAGGAACTTCACTACGATCTTTCGTTTTTTTAACATCTCAAATCTCAAATTCGGCCATTTTGTTTCAAGCAACTTTTTTTACTGGACTAAATTAGTATCTTTGTAATCTAATAATATTCCGGTTTCAGGCGCGATAGTTCTATGTTTTGAGTTTAATGTTTTTAATTAATGAATATAATTTGAAAATTGCAATTGCTGATCATGAGCATGTGGTACTTTTATCCAGTGTTTCAGAAGTTGTCTGATGCATTTGCGTCACGAATTTAGCCCAAAATGCCTTTAACCTTTAAATGTCTTTCTCGAGTTATAAAGAAGTAAAAGGAAAGGTAACTTCTTTTTTTCCCATCATTTCTAATGAAACGTGGCGCAGTCTACAGAGCCCAAAATCCGGGTTTTCAACGGAGTTTAATTTGTGGTTTAGTTTCTTTTAACACTTCGATGAACCTTTTTTCAAAATGTATTAATATCGCCGACAGGTTGAGCATTATCAAAACTGGATTTATTGAGAACAGGTTTGTCGAAGTATTTGAAAAAACAAGACCCCCAATCAAACTCCTGTAGAAACTGGATATAGGACATTGTAAGCGGCGTAGACTGCGCCATGTTTCATAAACAAGGGCGAAGAAATAAAAAGGTTACTTTTGTTAGCTCGCCTATTCGAAGAAATAGGGGAGCTACCCCGGCGTCGGCGTTTGCGTTGGCGTTGCCAGCTTGGTCAAACCTGTGCGTGCAAGGCCTTTTTTGAGATAATGTGTATGCTGTTGCTTTGAAACTTCACACACTAGTGATTAGGTGACCTTGTATGTCAAGTCCCATAACTCTGAAATGGATTTCGACTGAATGGTGCCCCTTTTCGGACTTATTGGTCAAACCTTCGTGTGCAAGCACTTTTCTCAGACACTATGTATGCTGTTACTTTTAAACTTCACACACTTATTTGGGGTCATTATATGACACTGTATGTCAAGTCATATAACTCTGGAATATATTTTGACTGAATTGTGCCCCTTTTTGGACTTAGAATGTTGGTCAAACCTTTGCGTGCAAGGCCTTTCTCAGAAAATGTCTATGCTGTTGCTTTTAAACTTCACACACTTATTCAGGGTTATTAGTTGACCTTGTATGTCAAGTCTCATAACTCTGGAATGGATTTTGACTGAATGTTGCCCCGTTTCGGACTTAGAATGTTGGGCAAACCCTTGTGTGCAATAGGTGATACGGTGTGACTTTACCTACTGCTATTAACTATTCCGAAGTAGGCCCTGATAGACGATGGCCCTGATATGCGTACTATATTGTCGTCCGACAACTCTTGTTTTAACTTCGTTATCAAGAGCAATTATTACTGTCTCACCATGCAATTATGACATCAAAAGTCACGTGGTATACTCACACTGATTTTGAAAAGCAATCAGAACATTCTTCTGAGCCTTTAAGTGTTGCTTTCCATCAATATCCCTGGAAATCATACAGTATGTTACACTCCTGACCTGATAAAAATAAAGCAGATATGTACTAGTTAATCTAATAAACATGTTTTCAAGTTCTCTTTTTTAACTTTCTGCACATTGCCTATTAAATGTGTTGCTTGTTTGGGGACTGAGACTGCTTAATTAATTGTTCTTGCTGTCTACGACCTAGGCTTTGCATATTAACTTTGCATCGTTATCATACGTGTGAAAGCACGCCCATAGGTTCCCCGTTTGAAGACAGCATAAGACATAGACAAACGAGTTCATCAGAGTTTGTTCTTTTCTAAATAACATTCAAGGAAATAAACATATTAAAGCACTAATATTTCTTCTTTTTAAGGGGAAATATTAAGTTTTTGAGCATTTATGGATATTTTCAACTTGTTTCAATATAATGTTACGATCATTCATCGTCGACATTGGATAGGAAATCCAGCAAAGTGCTGTAAATGTTTTCCCAGGGACGTCCCTGGTTTTCCAAACAACTTTGCGTTATGTAGGGAAAAAACATATTTTCATTCATGTTAATAAAATAATCTGTGTAAAATTATATGATTCAGACGTTGTAGTGAACCAGAAGTGTTACATTTAATGAAATCTGCACAAATCAAGAACTTTCAGTAATGTTGAGCTACTACTCAAATTACAAAATGACGTTATTTGATGCTGACAGTGTAATGTTACTTTAACATTAACGTTTGCAAACATGTATTATCAAGGTCAAGTAAAAATTGCATGAACTAAACGGAAATACGAGAAAAATGAAACACAACCTAAAACATTGAAAACATGAATATCTTTTCAACTTCATCATAATTTATTGTTTTTAAAACAATTGCATTTTTTTGGAGGTATTAAAATTTAATGTATGTCATATTTGAAATCTGAAAGATATAGGATCTGACATGAGTTGTCATTTCATATAAAGTTTTATTAAACGAGTTCAAGCAATTTGTTATAAGCCGGGCCTTCTAGGATAAAGCTTTATGAAATGACAACGACTGTCAGATTCCTTTTATCATATGACGAAACACAAATAGAAAATCGATTTTCGCGGTCAGAAAATAGTCCCAGCATGTAATACTTAATAAACTTAACTTATGTCAAAAACAATATATTATGACCGATAATGGTCCCTTACTTTGTCCATCTATTTTGACGTTTGTGTTTACTAGATACACGTTCTCAGTAGTGATTCGGTCATATTATATTACACACGTAACATATAAAGAAATATATAAGGGGTATATTAGATTGGATACAAGCATCGGCATGTGATAAAGTAATACATTTGTATTAAACAAATTGACATATCTCTATGAGCCCATACAATGCAGCGTAAACAATGCAGCGAAGTGAAGGTCTGGTTTTAATTAAATTGTTGTGTGTCATAAACATCGTTGACTCCTTCTCCGTCGGTTTGGAACTAATTTCTGACTACAAACATGTTTTTTGTTTGAAATTGATACTGTTTTTCATACCTTTGATCCATGCGAAAATATACAAATATATACTGATTTTCACTCCTGTGCCAATTGGGTCTCTACATTGATTTTGTATTTCAGAAGTTTATTTAAACTTTCTATTTTAAATAGGCGATAGCCATATCTACCTGTGAAGATTTGTCGGTTGATCTTGATCTACAGTTGTTGTCATTGCTCTTAAGTTTGTTAACATGCATGCAGAGCCGCCCATATACTAGTCATATGTCGTTTTGTCACATGCTTTAGTGGATTAATGAGACAAAACAGGGGTTATATAATAATAAACTCACTGTTTCCAACAAAGAGTTATCCAAGTGATATAGTTCACTATTCACTCTTAAAATGTATCTCGTTCTTAATTCAGAACAAACACTTATCCTCTATTTGTATTAGCTATAAGAGTTGTGGGACAAAGGATACGGACTTCGAGAGAGAAGATAAACGAGAACAAGCCGGCCGACGTTCCCATGGTAGATCGAACGAACTGACACACAATGAATTAATGTGGACTGTTCGGGACCAACTGCCAGATATCTTTGACGCTGCCGGTATGAAAGATAAGAATGACGAGGCTACTAAAGAAATACTGCGTTTATTGATAGGAGGTAAGCCTGTTTGATTTTCTTTCATGATTTTGGAGAAAAGTGGGTTTAACCAGAATTCAAGTTATATCATTGATACTTATCTATTGTTCTTGATTTACTAAACATGTGTATGAACACATGTCATTCATGATTTTCTTCGGAAAATATCGGTGTTTTTTATGACAGTTAAAACACATTAATAAAAGTTGATTCGTATTAACAATTTCTTGGAACCTTCTGTGAAGATCGGACAAACAATCATGACCTAGAGCAATCTGTGAAAACTCATCTGTTACAAATCACATTGCATAATTCAGGTGCGCTATCCGGGGCCACCATGGCGTTCTTGTCTAAAACAATTAGACAAATTACCTCTGAAATAAGATTGACATTTATCAAAGATGAAAGAACAATTCGTGCATCTGATTTAGTCTCAATCTTTTAGTAAATTGTTTAAGCAATTAAGACTTAATGATTGTTTAACAATGGTTTTCAATTTTAAGATTTATCTAGCTAAATAGACTACAGTTATTGATAAATTATTTAAGAATATGCTCAAAAATACACGACGTCGTAGCGTATCTTATTTAGATCTGCAATGTCAAAATATATAATGCCATCTATGTTAATTCGTCATCGAAATAAATCTAGCAGCATAGATTCAGCTCATAAAAAGCACTTAAATTTAATTCATAATAATCAAAGTACAAATGTAATCATTCTTTATCATAACAATATATACTACCATGCTGATAACAATTATATGGCAAAATTACATAACCGCTAGACAACATCTGTTTTACATGAATACGATCCGAATTGGGCGACCAGCAGTTTTAAATGTAAAACACAAAAGCTAATGTACCTTATATAGCAGTTAAAGTAACATAATAGGAGGAAAATGTCCGCCTGGTGATGGTTTCGAACAGACGACCCCATAACAATGGCCTAGCGCTCTAACCGGGCAAACTTGTCTAGCCCCCACATCCAGACACAACACACATCCACTATTAACAGTTGATAGCCAGGCATCAACCTCGGCAACTCTCAACACCACTGTCCAGGAATATTCAAGTTATTGTTCTTACACCATTAAAGTTACATAAGAGGGGAACATGTCCACTGTGTGTGGGACTCTAACCAACTGAGATATCAAGGCAATATTGTGTTCCACCATATCAAGACACTTTACAGTTTTATATATTATAAAAACAATGAACGAAAATCCAGGTTTAACTTTCGTGGAAACAATGATAGAACACTACAGAAACAATGGTTCACGCGCTTCTCCATGTCAAATATTATAGACCACCTTTATATACACTGCGCTGGTGCGTCGTGTAATACAACAGGATGGAACAGTTTCTGGATGTAACGCTATCTGTGTCTGAACTGCTGTATGAAACAGCATTCCATCTTTAGAACAGTTTAGTGTGATATAATGCATTACTGACGATAGAAACATTGTAGTTTATCTTGATGCATTTTTCTGTAAAAGAACCAGTGGCAACATATATCTAGCTTATCATTACAGCACCTGTCTCGCTTTGAATTGTGTTTAATAAAAGTGAACTATGAGTTGCTCATGATGGAATAAGCAGTGCAATGCTACATTGTTAAAGGCGAAAGACATTTTATGCATGAAATTGGACTGAAAATGTAGGTTACATGTGCCATATAAAATATCAATGCTTCTCGATTTGTATTTGAATTGTTAAAAAGTATTGATTTGCAATTAAAACAACAAGACCAACCATATTTCTGCTGTCTTTTGTGAGTGTATGTCTTTACCAGACAATATCTACAACCTCATGATAAGGAGATAATCGCTGACTTTCGACGCCTGATATCTTGGTAATTTTGTTTCGTGTATATTCGATTATAAAACATTTTCATGGCATGATCGAATGATATACCTCAAAGGTATAGCCAAGAGATACTTTATTATATATAAGCATTTTTCCAAAACCTTTTTGTCATAAGCTTCCCGCGTTGGCTGGACATGATAAATAATAGGGATTAAGAGTAGTCCAGGGATTACGTGAATTCTGAAGTATATCATACGTGTATTGGTTATTCTAAAGATATCGGAGTAGTAACAGTACCGGTTATCATAGGATTTACCTATCTGATAAACCACTGGTTGCAATATTGAAAGAGGCATGAATGTATAAAAAATATATGTTAGTACATTGACATGCTAGTTTGGCAAGAAAATGTCTTTTAATTAACCTAAACTTAACAAGACATATGTATTGTATTCATTGAGGTCACATATCTTCGAATACCAACATGGCAGTGTTAATGCAATTACAAGAAAAAAACGGATTGGGGTACTTACCAATGACATACAGTGCATCCAGAAACGACTATAAAATGAGCATGATACTCTTCGCCTGTTCTTGTACAGGTCGAATACCATACAATCTGATAGAATGTGTCCGAGAAGTATTGCAGGAAGTTAATCCATCCACCTCGTCAAACAAATGTAAGTCTTCACTCTTTCTCCGTTTCTTGGTTGCCGCAAGGAAGTTAGTGGGGTGTTTTCTCTACTGGCCAAAGGCTATAAGGGCTTATGCGATGGCATTGTGATCGTCGTCTGTGCACTGGCGTCCGAATTTCTATTACAGCCCTAAAATGCGGAAATTACAAATTACCTTGTTTAATCCCCCCCCACCCCCTCCCTAAAAAAATCAAAAAAATCTGTATATTGTCTATACGCTATGATAAAATGATCGTAAGATAATTTTTGGAATCTCGCACGTGCTACTATAAATAGCCACTCTATACTCCATATAGTGTAATAATTTCCACAGAAAAAAGTCTAAATCGATGAACCTGTCTCTACCTGATTCGGGTCGGTTAAGACGTTTTTCTGAGGAATTTATTGCCCGAATCGAGCAATGCATACAGTAGTTAGATATTTATGAGACCAACCAGATTCGTCTTTGTTTGACTGGATTATGGCCCTTGAAATTGTCAAAATTGTTATAATACAGCTTGTGAACACAATATAGCCTCTATTTAATATCCGATCTTCACGAAACTTAGATATATTGATCAGATCTCGGGTTCTTTCCAAAACCAGCCAGATATATGCTAGACTGGATTATGGCCATTGAAAATGTGAAAAATTGCTATAATAGAGCTTGTGAACAAAAAAGAGGCTCTTTTTATAAACTTATCTTCACCAAACTTCGATAGTAGTTATATATTTATAAATGTTCAGTACTTGATTTCCGCAGTTGAAATTGTCAAAACTGCTATAACACATTGTGAACAGCCTCCATTTACTATCCCATTCAATAAACTCAGATGGTAATTTAATATTGATGAGAGCTCGTTTCCTTTAAAAAAAACAGCCAGTTGCGGTCATGCAAGAAATGATAATTGTCCTTAAGATTGCTAAAATTGTTATAAAACAGATTGTGAACATAATAGACGTTCCATTTCTTATCTGAACTTCACCAAACTTAGATATTAGTTAATTATTGTTGAGAGATGGGTTTGCTTCCAAAACCAACCAGATCCGCCCATGCCTGAATTGATTTTGGCCCTTTAAATTGTCAAAATTGCTATAATACA
>JAUELF010266329.1:0-11081 GCA_031471495.1 Clinocardium nuttallii | reverse complement strand
TTTTGTCACTATGTTTTCAAAAAGCCGTCTGCTGCAGAGGCGTCAGAAAGCATCTATATGAGGGAAAGGGTTAACTCTTTTCCACATATAACAAATCTGGCAGCAGATGACGTTGAAAACATATGGAAAATCTTCATGAATAAGAGTTGAATTATTGAAAAGAGTTGAAAACATTGTGGCAAAAGGAGAAAATGCTTGTTTAAAGCAATTTCTCCTTTTGTCACAATCTTTTTAAATGTTGTCTGCTGTTGAAAACCTCTTACCGCAAGAAAAGTAAATCTAAATCAAATCTAAATATTGAAACAGCAAAAGAAAAACAAGAAGAATTTGAGCTAAGGAAATTCATGTCATGTTAATTTTTGAATGTCATGCATTCATACATCATAATGTTTTTTTGCTTTTATTAGCTGAGAAATTTTTATCTTACCCTTTCACACATACCATAATTCTGCCAGACAGAATACTTCAAATTAACCTGGGCAAAAATAGGGAAAACCTCTAAAAATGAAGGGTAATTACTGAAAAGAGTTGAAAACGTTTTCTACTTCAGATGCTTCACAATGGGACTGCAAATGGTAAAGAGTTAGGATACTTTTAAATTGATGGATTTTGAAAACATTGTGACAAAAGGAGAAATTGCTCAACATGAGCAATTTAACCTTGCAAGCCTCTATGTTTTCGACTTTTTTTTTTAGTAATTATACTTTCATTTTTTAGAGATTTTCAATGTTTTTGCATGATTATTTTCAAAGTCATCTGCTGCAGATCTGTTGTATGTGGTAAATGGTTGAAAATATCATACAAGGTAATTCAGGGTACCTTGTAACACTTTCTAATTCTTTTTATATATTTACTGTTCACCGGATAGAATAGAATTTCAAGAACAAACGATTTTTAAAATATTTAGGAAATAAAGCATCAGGTATATTGTAAGAGTAAATTTAATGTGATACGGAGATATTTAAACATTGTGGTAAAAAACGAGAAATTGCTTAAAAAAAGCAACTTTCCCCTTTTACCCTCAATGTTAAAAAAACTTGTCTGTATCAGGTAAATGGTAAGGTTAACATAAACATCTGCATAAAGCAGCATGAATGGAAACCAGACCCTGTACCTACCGAGATTCATCATCCATTACTGGATACCGGTATCCGATCTCTAGAGACCTCGATTATGGGGGTAAAACTCATCTTTTTCCCCACAATATCTCTTACATTACATCATGAAACCCTACATTGTGGGTGTTCAAAAGAATTCTCTTGCTAGAGCGATTCTTTTTGACCACCCACAATATAGGGTTTGAGGGGTAAACTATTGAATGACTCTAAGGAGCTCGGAATCCAACACAAAAGTCGGCAACCATGGGAAAGAAAATAAGAATTAATAAAACTAAAATTTCTGATATTTGAAACATAGACTTTCAGACAGAGAGAATTAAGAGAAAAGGTCTATGAGAAAATGTGAAAATATTCATTAACAGGAATTAATTCTTTTATCACAATGTTTTAAATTGTTACAATGTCTTTTGGAAATGCCTCTCAGAGAAGACAGTTCTGATAATGAAGGGTTTAATAGATTTAACTCGGGATTATCATCAGTAATACCAGGGGGGGGAAAACATGAACAGAAATGTCTAGAAAATTCCCTTATTTTCCTTGTCTGGGAAAAAATTCCCCATCAAATTCTATGCTATTATATGAAATATCTCTTTCTTCTATGAATTATTACCCTTTACTAAATGCAGATACATGTTGATATTGGTGGTTGCAGATGAGTGGTGGGAAAGACTTGACCCTTTCCCTCATGTAAACGCTTTCTGACGCCTGACTGCAGCAGACGGCCTTTTGAAAAACAAAGTGACAAAAGAAGAAATTGTTTAAAACGAGCAATTTCTCCTTTTGCCACAAGGTTTTCCACTTTAAGTTTTTAGGTTTTCCATTTAATTATAGAGATTATCCAGATTTTGACAAAGTATGTTCAAAGTCGTCTGCTGCAGAATTGTCATATGAGAGAAAGGGTTAAGATTCATCAATGTTTGCTTTGGTTTAAAAACAACCAGAGAAAATTGTAAAATCTCACATACAATTGGTACAATTTTAAAGAGACTTACACAATATTTATAATATGAATTTTCCTCTAAACGCATCTTGCAACTCAAAATAATAGATTCTGTTGTATCATGAGCGCACGTTTGTATGCATGAGAGTCCATTGTTAATGAAGAAAGTGAAAAGGAATCTCAGAAATAAAAAATAATCTGTCACAAGAATGATGTAAATGAAGTAAAATTTATTTTCATCTCAATGGAATGAACAACAAATCCTAGATGCATACTCCATATTTAATACCAAAGTACAAACGAGATTTTAACGAGAAAAAGATGCCGATAATAACTGCAGTATGAACTAATGCATATAGATAATATTAACAAGGATTGATATCATTATTCATTTTTTCTTTTTGCTATTTGTTTTTGCTATGAACTCTTTCCGTGCAACTCTTGAAATATTCTCTAATTCCTTCTCAACTGTTAAACCTTTTCCCACATGCAACAACACATCTCCAACTGACAACAAAAATCATCCCTGCAAAATTATGGAAATCGCTAGAAATGGAAGAATAATTTTTTAGAGAGCATAAAACATTGTGGCAAAAATGAGTGCTTGAAAACAAGCAATTTTTACTTTTTCCACCATGTTTTCAAAGTTTTCTGCTGCAGGTTTGTTGTATGTGGGACAGGGTTCATCCTATAGATGCCTTTGACACCTCACTAAGTTATATTTACTTCTTATTATTCAAAACATTGTAAGCTAAGTCTGTAGCGACATGACATGACATGTAAATCCAGGGGTTTTGAGATCGAATCCCAGCTTGCGGCCAAGATTCTGTCCGAAGTTTGACATAAGTCACTGTGACAAGAGCATATAATGTCTTTCACCAATGTCTCTGTGTGACAAGAGCATATTATGTCTTCCAACAATGGGCTTACAGTCTATGTGAAAAAAGCAGCCAGTTGCTTGGAGAGAATATTGTATCGATTACTTGTGTGAGAAAGCCAGAAAACACATGTCTGTGAACTTGCCGTCGTGATCTATTCTTTTTTTTTTTTTTTAAAACAGCATTTATCCCCATTTAATCAATTCAATAAATTCCTACAACTTTGCAACAATCATCATGGCTGTAAATTGACATTTCTTCATAGAGAATTAGAAAATGGATAACACAACAAATTAACCGCCACATTTTTTGGCTCGAGCATCAAACGAGACAGGTGGAATCTCTGATAAAATGGAGAGAAGGCATGCCCTGGGGTCATTTTACAGGCTTACTGTTATTGATACATTCACAAATATACACCAATTATAAACAACAGGTACTCCTCACTAATCGGTTATGTCAAATTTCAATGGACAAAATATACAAAATATAGGTAAGTTTGTATGGTACAAATACGTATGAGACATTTTTCATGTTTTAAAATCCTTATTTGACACACTTACGTGTGGGTACTTACATATAAAAGAATTGTCTCACCGAGACGATTCTTTTGAGTACCCACAACATAGGAATCAGCTGAGTGGTAAGAAATACTGTGGGTAAAAGTCCAGATGATTTCCCTTATCTGGTCTGAGGGAGGTCTGAGGGATGCAGACAAGGACAGGGAGTGATCAGGATAGATCATCTTGAGCCTTTGACTTAGGTGATCTCAAAAGTGGAAAGTCTCTTGAAAAGAAAGTTCAAATATTGCATAGAGATGAAAACATTGTTGCAAAAGGAGATTAATAATAAGAGCAATTTCAAAATACCTTGACAAGTGAAGAAGATTTAAAATGGGGATGAGACAAGAAATTTCCCTATGATTATATATTAGTAAAGAGTAAATAACGAAACTGTCTGGCCATGTCGCATGAAATACGACTTCCAGGTTCCAACATCAGACATAATTCACAATTAATGCTAACCGTAATATGGAAAATGTCTTTCTACTGTCATATAAAATAGGTTTTATCTCTTACCATTACCAAAGAGTTCATTTTCAACCTTGTCCCACATGTAGACAGACACATTTTTGTGCCTCTGCAGCAGACATGTTTTTCTTTTTTAAAACATCAAAGCAAAGAGAGAAATTGCTCATGATGAGTAGCCCAAATAATTTGAACTCTATTCAATGATTAACCTTTCATGTATAGAGTTTTATTATATTTTTAACTGAATGATTTCAAAGTCGTCTGCTGCAGATTTGTTGTATGTGGGAAAGGGTTAAAAGACTTCTTCCGTTATCCATTACAAAGACTATTTTTTGTACTTTTCTTTCTGTGAACCCCCCTCCCAAAAAAAATAACAAGACGTCATGAGCAAAAATCGGTCATCACAGAATTTGTTGCCCTTTTAGGACATTAAATTATTCTGATCAAAGTAAAGTATAATCAAAATAATATGAACACACTTTGTTTGGGTAACCTTAGGAAAGATTTTGTCAAATTGAGATCAATACTGGACACATGATTATTATAATAGCTCAGCTTGAAAATCTGCATCTTTGAATATATACAGGCAAAACAAAAATATTGAAAATCTCTTTCAATGACAATATAACCTTTAAATATAGTTGAAAACATTATGGCAAAAGGTGAAATTGCTTTCGTGTTGAAAAAAGTTATCTGTGGTAGATGTGTCTTTAAGTATGAAAGAGTTAAAGATTGAGAAAACAACTGACTTACCAATATACTCATTCCAAGCTTTATTGAGTTCTGAATGAAACGCCATGCACCCCTTCATTGTGTTGAGGCAATATTTATTACAAGGCTTCGTTCTCGTGAGACCCCGACAGTGAGGACAGTACATCATCCGGGTCAATCCGCGGGTACAAGCTTCTGTGGGCTTTATCTGTAAGGCATAACATAATTGCGGAGTTCTAGCTAGATAAGAAGAATTTTGCATGTTCTAAAATCCTTATTTGACATGCAAACCCTATTTTATGAGTACTCAAAAGAAATGTCTCTGTGAAACAAAACTTTGGAGTACCCACAACAAAGGGTTTGGTTGATTAATAAGACGGATTTTGCAGAAAAGACCAGTTTACTTCCCCTTTATCTAGTCCTCTGATAATTGGAAATATGGAAACAATAATAACAAGAGGCCTATTCTCTACTAGCATGAATCTGGCCTGTTTTTCGAAAGGGACCATGCTGTCATCAATATTTAACTAACATCTTAGTTTGGTGAAGGGAGGCTCTATTGTGTGCACAAGCTGTATTATAGCAATTTTAACAATTTTAAGGGCCATAATCCAGTCATGCAAGGACACATCTGGCTGGTTTTCGAAAGGAATTGATCTCTCATGGATATCTAACTACTATATAAGTTTGATTAAGATACAAACAAAATTTAAGACTGTATTAACAAGCTCTATTATAGCAATTTTGACAACTTCAAGGGCCATAATCCAGTCTTGCATGGGCAGATCTGGCTGGTTTGCAAAAGGAATATCATGGATATCTAACTACTGTATAAGTTTGATTGAGATACAATCAAAATTAAAGACTGTATCGTGTTAACAAGCAATTGTTTACGGACGGACGGACGCACACACTACAGACACAACACCATCACATAAGCCCTTCTGGCCTTTGGCCAGTAGAGCTAAAAATCATTAAAGGAACATTTCTCTCAATTTAAGTTGAAATCAGACAAACACATTTAGAGGAGAAAGATTTCAATATTTTACTATTTTATCCCCTTTTTGATGTCCTGCGGTGGTCATGTTTTTCCATCAATCAATATGGCTTAAACAAATCAGCAAGAGCGTCCCCCTTAAGTTTATTTTGTTTACAGCTGCAGGCTGGCAATGTTTTTCAATCCATCAATATCATATGGCTGGAACAAAAATTTTAGGGAGTCAAATATGGCGGAATTCTACCAAATTGACATATTTTACCAAATTATCTTGATATCAATCCAGCAGTTTCAAAGGAAAAGAATTCCAAAGTATGCATTTAAAACTGTTATGCAGAAAATACATGTAGTCATGAAACTGAAGAGGCTAGTGCTATGCATCTGTTATGCCAAGTACAAATTGTCACAATAACAAAATCACCCATTCAATCCAGACATTGAGTAGTAATTTTGACCCTTAAAGCAATTCAATTTACATAATTGGTCCTTCTCTTTTTTTAATGTGGGCGACAAATTCACATTTTATAAGATTGTCAGACCAAAGAGTTTTCAAATTAATAAATAACAGTCAAACATAAGACTGATTTGCCATATTATTCTGATTAATCTAAGTATTCCAAATGCCAATACTATAGAACTGTTGATTGGGTCAAGCTATTTGTTCACAACACCAATACAATTTTGGTCTTTGAATTATTCAGATGGTAAATTGACATAGTATGCAACAAATTCTATCTCACACTTAACACTTCTGGTCTAATCAGTTCATTCTTGCAATGTACCATCAAAGCTAGCCCTGAATCCCTAGATACAGAGGCTGAAAGACATCCACCATCCATAAGTAGGCAACCATAGTTATATATATAATTATTTCTATTATATCAGTTTAAATTTTTAAATTTTGAATTTGTTTTTAGCATATTTGCACTAATTTGTTGACATAATTATGTTTAAAGGGTATTTTCATTGGTTGGCTTTCCTGCAGCACAACTCCAGTTATTGATTATCTTTACAATATGATCCATACATAATGGGTTTAATAGGGCTTAAAACAATTAAATATTTGAGTTATTGGTCAGAAATAATCTTTTTATATATAGTTACAGATAATTTTTACAATATATATCCTCTAAAGTCTTTCTCTAAATGTAGCTTAATTACCCCAAAAGTCTCTGCTTAACCCTTTGTCTATTGTTATCTTAAGTTTGTGAATTACCGGTACTTACAGAAAAGAACCTTCCTTGAGGAATAGAATGCTTTTTGGTGGGGAAAGATAGCCCGCAATTAAGTTCCTCTTTGAAGAAAAAAATTAATGTCGATTCTTATAGGGGACGAATATTGGTTATAATGGTTGCCTGCAGACCTTTTTTGATGCATTTGCAGCCGACAACTTTTGAAAACTTGGTGGCAAAAGGAGAAACTGCTTTTAATAAGCAATTTCGTCACCATGTTTTCAACTCTATTAAATAAGAAATAAAATCATTAATACAAATCTTAATTTTGTTTTGCTTCGATGATTTCTAAGCTTCCGCCTTTCCAAAAAGTTTTCAATTCTAACCATTGAATAGTTAGATAAGCTTTCATTCAAAGAAATGTTCCACATATTTGCCTAGATATCTACAAAGTCATGATCTGCTGCATGTTGCATGTTGGTAAAGGTTATCAACCTTGTGTAGCAAAATGTAGTTCAGAATACGCTCATTTGTGTTAAGGGTTCAGCCCATTAGGGATTTAGGGACAATCCAATATTGATTTGATGTGACAAAAGTATTACAACTAACAATTTACTTTGTTCATTGTGCTCTAACTGATCATACATACCCTCTGGACATTATTATTGATATGGAAAGTGTAACAGTGATACTATCCTATTGACATTCCTAAATATTAACATAGGAACAGATTTGTTAATATGTGTAGAACATCAATGTTCACACTGACTGTTAAACCTTTCCCTCATACAACAATTATGCAGCAGACGACTTTGAACATATTTTGTTAAAACATAGAAAATCTCCATAGTTGAATGGATAACCTATGACAAAAAGTGGAAAACATTGTGACTCACTATGTTTTCAAAAAGCTGTCTGCTGCAGATGCGTCAGAAAGCGTCTATATGAGGGAAAGGGTTAAGACTTCAGTTGTTTAGTCTACATCTTATTACATTCTGCAGTTATTACCATTTTACATGAAGATATCAACAAATATCCAAAAACCTGAAGCCTGCAGTACAATCAGTTTGTTTGTTGAACAGTGTTTAAATGCTGCTTTCAACAATATTTCAGTAATGTCAGATATTTCCTGGATAAATTTCCAGTATTGCTTGAAGGTATATCTCATCACCAACATTTCAGTCATTTATCTATTCCCACATACAAACAAATCTGCAGCAACAACTTTGAAATTATCAAGACCATAATATAGAAAATCTTTATTGATGCTACATGTACTATTATTATAATATAGAATTAAAAATATTCTGGTAATTGGACAAATTGCTAATTATGAGTTATTCCTCATTTTTCAGCAATGATTTCAAAAAGTTGACTGCTGCAGAAGCGTCTGTATATTCAGTGAAATTTTACACTTGCTAACAATAACTAATCCACCAATCAACAGCTACCTGACCTACCAAATTACTGTCATGAACTTGAGTATGACCTTTCAGCTATGTAAATAGTTCTTGTATACATGTAATTATCTGTTATATCAAGGGGGCACTTCTTATTCTTAACTTAATGGTGGAATTGTGGACATGACATGAAATCCAAAAATACAAAATTCATTTAGATTCTAATAACCCAAAGGCAAAAGATCCTTTTTCATACACAACTGTATTTTGACTATGTTATCAACTCTATTCAATTAATTTACTGTCCTAAAGTTTATTGAGATTTTCCATATTTTTACCAAAAAATGATTTCAAAGTCATCTGCAGCAGATTTTCTGACAATAACAATTGAGGTATGTGCCATGCAAAAACAACGAGTGAACCATTTGAAACACTCGAAACCCTTTTATATAATAGTATGTCAAGTGCCTTATCAATTAACCCTTTTCAAAATCCAGACACATTCTGGCACATCTGAAGCAGACAGCTTTCGAAATCATTGCACCCAAAGGAGAAATTTCTCTTCATATAAGATATCTCTATAAATATACATTTTTTTTATGAGAGCTAAAAAATTAGTGGCAAACCAGGAAATTAGCAATTTCTTCTTTTGTCATAATGTTTTCAAAAGTCTTCTGCTGAAAAAGCCTCAGAATGTGTCTGTAGGTGGGAAAGGGTCAAGGTAGGTAGAAGGTATAAAGTTGTTTACATTTCGTTACAATCCATGTAAACATGTTAATGAGCCTTGCTTTACAACATTTCTCAGTTTCTTTTAAATGTACAAGACCGTAAGTACCCTATGTCACTTTATGAATGTTTTAGGTTTTTCCAAATTAGAAACATCTATGTAAAAAAATATCAATAAACAATATCATATTTTAGGAGAATAGAAACTATTCTGCGAAAATATGAGACAATCTTAAAAAGCAATTTCTGCTCTTCTCAAACTACAGTAAGTTGTATCACCAGCAGCCTTTCCCTCATATGACAATTCTGCGGCAGACGACTTAGAACATATTTTGTCAAAAAATAAAAAATCTCTGTAATTAAGTGGATAACCTATTCATGACTAAAAGTGGAAAAGATTGTGTCAAAAGGAGAAATTGTTCGTTTTGAGCAATTTCTTCTTTTGTCACTATGTTTTCAAAAAGCTGTCTGCTGCGGAAGCGTCAGCAAGCGTTTATATGAGGGAAAGGGTTAAGAACTACTTCTATACGGAGAAGGATTGTACTTTCAGAGTATTTTCTTCATCAGCAAATCTCTTCCATATATATTTGTACTCTTGATTATATTTCTTTCAATTTCACACCCAGACATATTTTGACATATCTGCTGCAGAAACATTTTTAAAACATGTGGCAAAAAAGACATATTTCTCATAATGAACAATTTCTCCTTTTTCCAATGTGTTGTGATCCGATTCAATAAATTACTTGCATTTATAAAGATTTTTAATATTTTGTCCAGATGATTCAGTCATCTGTTGCATATTTGTTGTATACTGGAAAGGGTTAAATATGTCAGGTAAAGGCATATTCCTCAGCATATAACTCCCCTAGTTAAATATTGGCATCGATCCACAAGATTGGTGGATTTTCCTATGTGCAATCTATTTATGATGATGTACATTATATACTGATATTCAATACAAACATCAATATCATTATCATAAACAAATACCCTAAGAACAAGGGCAGATATTTTAATTCTGTTACTTAACCAGGGTGTGTATCCATTATCTGTTGTATCCTTTTGATTTAGTTTAGCCCTATCACACATACAACAATCTACAGCAGACAACATTTAAAACATCTACGAAAAAATGTAGATAAATTCTTTAAATGAAAGTATTAATTTTAATAGAGTTGAAAACATTGTGACAAAGGGAAATATTTCTCCTTTTGCTTGTGTTTTCAAAAGTCACTAGCTGCAAAAGTGTGGGAAAATGTTAGTATGTGGGCTAGGGTCAGGGTTAACCCTTTCCCTCATACAAACAAATGTTGACACATTTGCAGTGGATGACATTTGACACAATTCTATTCTATCATTTTATTTACATTATTTCAATTTTTGCCAAGATTATTTCAGTCAGATTTGTTTTATGTGGGAAAAGATTAGAAATTCTGATTAAAATGGTCTTAAATATTGATGAGTAACAAAATCTTATACTCCTTATAACCCTTTACCCAAAACAGACAACTTCTGACACCTCTAAAGCAAATAACTAATTTTAATTTCACTACAAATTTTTATATTTGCACTATTTTTGGCATATTGATTTTTGGTACAGTTGATGTTGTTGGTCATCCAACATCCATCGTAGCTATGGTATTGTTGCTTTGCAAAAAAAAATTGTTGCTTTGCAACAACTGCATCAAAATGTGGGTAAGGAGTTAACATTTTGACATGGAAAATGTCATGGAAGAAATAAGTAGGGTGAAATAAACAGGGCCAGTAACGCTCCACTGCCATTAGGCAAAAAGTAAATGATCAAGAGTCACCTAAGGAGAAATTGTTTGAAGCAAAAAGATGACGCAGGACGCATGCACACGAACGACAATTCGTCATGACATAAGAGAAAGCCAGTGGAGCTAAAAATTATAGCTCCTTTTTTAACTATTCTTTCAAAAGTCATCTCTTGCAGTGTTGTGAAGGAATGTATTAATTAAAGAAATGCAGGAGTTAGCAGTCAGGTAATTTAACACTTTTCCTCCAGCTAACAATAAATCTACAGCAGACCACTATGAAAAACATCTATACAAAAATAAGGAAATTATCTATTTATAAAAGTACAC
>JAUELF010266318.1:0-11082 GCA_031471495.1 Clinocardium nuttallii | reverse complement strand
AAGGTATATAGAGCTATGTATGTTTAAAGAATTGTGTACAAGTTAGCGAAACTTTCTGAACACCCCTCGTAGATACGAGAAAATCGTGGTGCACGCTTTACGAAGTTTCGCTAGCCAATTTTCCCAGGGTATGATATATGTTATGAATAGCCTGGGTACCGAGGATGTTTTTATACGACTGTATATACAACATTTACTTGTTCAGCTTTGACGGCGTTCAGTTGGAAAACCATGTTCGATGAGTGAAGACCAAGATCATCTGCACGGATAGAGCCTTCTAGTCCCACCATGTCGACGTTACATAAGATGTCCCGCGACAAAAACAACATTATGGCATTTGCGTAATGTATCGATCCGAATCAGCCTGCGCAGTCCGCGCAGACTGATTCGCTCTGACACATTCCGTGACAGGGGATAAGAGGTATTGAGTAATGATTCCTGAAACAGAAAATCCACAGGAGGAGAAAAGTGTCTATCCAGATTAGCCCACGCGGCATGCTTAGGCTGATTCGGTTCGATACTTTACGCACAGTCCACAATGTTGGTTTTCTCGCAAAACGGTTGGTATTGTATTGTAACATTGTAAACGATCCAAGCAGTCAAACTATAAACCTGGACTACAGAGCCCTCCCTCCCATCGTGTTCAAGCATTAATGAAGCCTCAGATGCCATAAATCTATGTTTGTTTTAGCTTAGTACCATAACCCTTTCCAAAATACGACAAATCTGCATCCGACAACTTTGAAAATATATTTGCAAAAAAAGAGTACTTGAAAGTATAACTAGTGAAAAACGTTGAATTTCCTCTTTTTGTACACTATTTTCAAAAGTCGTCGTCAGAAATCCTAGATGTATTTGGGAAAGGCTTAAAAGCCATTCAGTATTCGACGCTATTATTGTGTATCTGTATACCGGTTCAAGTTAACATTGGAGCATTGTTATAGTTATATAAACATACGACCAGTCAATCCATTTTAACCATCACCCCTCTTTATACGTTATACGACATTTATCATTACAGCTTTACGGGGCGTTGGGCATTGTCAAGAAGTGCAGATCAAGATCAGCCTGTACTTCATAATAAGGCTTTGTATTATGTTCATATGCTCTACGTTATAACACTATGCATACACTTCTAGACTCCCAAATTTATATTCGCATAGCGTAGCTCAAAGAACTAAGTGACGCTGTATGGTAATATTATTTATAACCATGTACATATCTCGGACCGCTGTATGGTAATATTATATATAACCATGTACATATCTCGGACCGCTGTATGGTAATATGTTCTATAACCATGTACCTATCTCGGACCATTTTACACTTTCCAAGATATAACAAATCTCCGGGGTATTAACATATATATGCAGTAGTATGGAATATATTTATAAGTGAGAGTAGCATTATTGGCGATAGTGGAAAACATTTGATCTAAAGCAGAAATGTCTCATCTTAATCATTTTAGCAATTTTTCATTTGGATACAATGTTTCCAAATATCGTTTGCTGTAAATGCTTCTAAAATGTGTCTGCACGTAGGACGGATGTTAGAATAATACCTTCTAGAATATCATCCAGTCCACCGCTTCTCCCTGCTGGTGGTGAATCCATGATACGGTCTGGGACCTTCCATCGGTTAAACATCTGGAAAAGAGAGAACACCATATGTAATGCAACAAGTTACGTCATAGCTAACATACAAACAGGAGCTAACTAAACGATTTATTTCTGACGCCTCTGCAGGAGACGACTTCTGAAAATACAAACTGCTCATAATGGGCAGTTTTTCAATGTTTTCAGCATTATTCAATATATGGTCATTTTTTGTTAGAAATATTCCATAATTATGACTGCTGCAGATATGTTGTATGTTGGTAAAGTTTCAAATCAGCTTATATCAAATACTGAATTGTACGCGTACTCTGGCGATTTATTCTACTGCTTCATTATGCCCGAATATAGTAGGTTTTGACGGTAAACTTACGTAATCCCATAATAAGTTCTCACAAGTCCTGATTTAAACCGTTTTCCTAATATAAGCCGTCCCGCGAAAAAACTAATATTATGGACTCTGCGTAATGTATCGTTCCAGATCAGCCTGCGCAGTGAAACAGAAAATCCACAGTAGGCGAAAAGAAAAACCAACACTGTGGACTCTGCGTAAAGTATCGACTCTGATCAGCATAAGCATGCCTCACAGGCTTACACGGAGGGACACTTTTTCGCCTCCTGTGGGTTTTCTGTTTCAGGAATCATTACTCTATACCAATTCCCTTGAAACGGAATGTGTTGGCTCCGATTAACCTGAGCGGACTGCGTAGGCTGATCTGGGTCGATACATTACGCAGAGATCATAATGTTTGTTTTCTCGAGGCACATATACGAATGATTCGCGCCAGTCGTTTGTGTTGGTATGTTGATTTTTCGCTCTATAGGTGGATATCGAACTTTCTGGCCAGACATTGCATGTGCACACACTTATCCGAGTTTTCAATAGTCGCATAGTTCCAATACGATTCAAAATATCCTTCCCAGGCTGAAGGAGTTTAAGACTTCGTTCCTTTATCTTCAGTACGCCAATTCTTACAAAAGACGTTCATACGTTAAACTTGACACCAATTATAATCCTTTATCTAGTATGAAAGCTTTAAGTTTCCTTCAGATCAAAACTAAACCCATCAAATGATAATCTTTCTATATCTTAAATCGATGTGAATGTGTCGCAAGAAAGATTATAACATGCTGAAAGAGTACATGTATTTGATAGACACTATCGATGTATTGTTTAATTTATTGTTGTTTTCAATATAACCTGTTAACAATACAAGCATTATTGAAGGGTTATAGGGATTATAAACGTAAATTACATTAGACCCATTTTATAATTATAATTAATCCTTCCCACATAAACACGCTTTCTGATGCCACTGCGGTAGATAACGTTTGAAAACCCTTTGACAAAAGGAGAAATTGTGCTTACTAAGCAATTTCTCCTTTTGTCACAATGTTTTCTTCTATATTTTATAAATAAAAACTGACTTAGGGAGAGTTTTTATATATGTGCCAATATGTTTTCAAATTCGTCTGCGGAAGACGCGTTGTAAGTGGAAAGGATTATAAACGTAAATTACATTAAAACCGCATTAGAAGTATAATACAACCTTTCACGAAAACCTATTATAGGTTTACCCTACAATCAAATTATGCACCGATTTAAATGGTTTAAATAATGTTACTGCTACACGCAACTTAAACAGCTCCTGTCAATCTACGTGGACATGTACATGCCATTAATAAAACACAGTGTGACAAAGAAAAAACAACAACATCTGTCTGATTATGTTCTTCAATTGTTGTAATATTTTGACTTTATGCAGTTTTCAAAAGTTTTTCAGTTGTATTATTATTATTTTGTTTTAATTCACACTCGCCGTGCAGAATTAACTATTTGGCGAGCAGACAAAGATAGATACAAGGGAGTCCGGGTGCGATACCCTAGCTCTTTCCGAAAAGACCCCTTGGTTCTTTTAGGTGCCCAGTATATAGCACCGATACACGCGAGGTTATTTTTCCTGGGAAGGACCAGTACTTAACCTCTAGTTGAGTGGGAGCACCCATTAAACTTCCAGAACCTGGACCGGAGTTTGAACCATTTATAGATGCCTATAAGACACAACTGCAGCAGTTTACTTCCAAAAGTATATTGAAAAGTTTATAAATTACTTATGGTTAGCAATTTCTCCTATTGCCAAATGTTTTCAATATTCAACTTTTTAATTAAAAGACAGTTTTCATAATTTTGCCAAGTTGTCTACTGTAGATTTGTTGTATGTGGGAAAGGGTTATAACGGTAAATGTACTAATGAACTTTAAATTTGACTATCTCCCACATGCATATATATATATATATATATATGCATGTGCAATTCGATGCTTTTGCACCAGACATCATTTGATCATAACAATTTTTAAACTCTATTCATTGATAGACATTTTCGTCTTAATGCTTTTATGTCCTCAACTCCAGATTTGTGATGGAAAATATGGCCTCTTTACCTGTTAAGTCAATAACGATATGCAAAAGAAATAACTGAAAGTATTGAAATGTGTTAACTCATAACATCACACAGAGAACATTTGACGCCTGCTGTTACAGACGACTTTTGAAACCATCACAATAAAAGGTGAAATTGCTCAAAACGAGCAAATTCACCTTTTATTGCAATATTTTAAACTCTTTATCAATATAATTCTGGCAGTTTTCTAGATTGGTGAAATAATTTGTCTGATGTTTGTAAAGCAGACAACCTATCAAAAGCCATATGAAGTAATGGGTTAAAAGAAGAATTTACACATAATGAGCTATTTCTCCATCTTTCTTTCCCCACAGTGTTTTCTTGCTTGATAAATGCTTGTAAGTACGAAAAATTATAACCCTTTTCCACATACAACATATCTGAAGCAGACGACTTTAAAAAAACACCTGTAATCGCTGTAAGTGAAAGGATTATATATGACGCAATCATTTCAAAAGTAGTTTCCTTCAGATACGTCAAAATACATCTACATGTTGTTAAAGGGATAAATTAATGAATCCATCTTGCTAAGTTATAATGGAGATGAAAAAGACATCTTAAACATTCTCACATTGTAGGTTGAGTTCCAATGAGAAGTAACAGCTTCAGGGCAATACGCTTGTGTATGTTCCATTCCTCAACCGCTGCGGCCATTATCAATCCACCAACAAACAACATCGACGAGTCCTGGACAAATTTAAAAAAAGATGCTGAAAAGATTTCATCCCTTTATTTACCAACCATTCTAAACTCATTTAAGTTCTAAATTTGAAGTTATTTTTTTAATTTAATGTAATGTACACTATTTCTGATTATTTTATAAACCATTTTAAATTAAATTGAAGTAAATTTCTAATTCAATGTTATAAAATTTCTGATAGGCAAAAACCATGTAGTATATCGTATTACCTCAGTATATGTATATTGTTCAGCATGACAAAAATTGTTTTACTTTGTTGATATCTAGAACAATTGATGAAGACTCATCTTGACGTTTTCCTGAATTAAACCTTTTCCAACACATCTCCCCAATGAAAACTCCAAAAACTTTTGGACAAAGATGTGAAAAATCTCTGTAAGTATAATTAATTCTTGAATTAAGTGAAAAACATAATGACGAAAGGAACAATTTCGTCTATAGTCACAATGTTTTCTAATGTCCTCGGTTGCAATGGCTTCAAAATGCGTCTAAATTAGGGAAAAGGTAAAGCAATAAGAATGTGAAAAGATACTCTTTATCACTTAACTGACAACAAACCTGCACTAGACGCTTTGAAAACATCTATACAAAAATAAAGATTTAGACAATCTTTTTTAACCCACCCCCCCTTTCCCACATTGTTGAAATTCATAATTTAATTACGTGTACTGGTATACATGTTTTGTTAAATTGGAACCGTAACCCATATACAGACGTTTTCTGATGCTTCTCTGCAGCAGTTGAATTTTCAAAACATCGTGGTAAAAGCAGAAATTGGTCATGATAAGCAATTTTCTGTTTTACAACAAACTGTTCAACTTAATTTAAAAAAGTAAATGTTGTATTGCAAGCAATACAAAAGTCCCCTACCGGATGTGTACAGCACATTGTGTATTGTATGTGTATTTTTGGACAAAAACAGCAATGCACTGCATACATTTTGGATACATCCTATCAAACAGTACTCATTTTGACCTTTGACCTCTAAGTGTGACCTTGACCTTTGAGGTACCAGGCCTGTGTCTTGTGTGCCACATGTCACCTCATCATGGTAAAATGTGTGCCCAGTAACTTATGAATCCTATGATGCATGGATGAGATGTGAGCTGGACAAGGTACAGTCCCATCAAACAGTACTCATTTTGACCTTTGACCTCTAAGTGTGACCTTGAATAATGAAGTACATGCCTGTGTCTTGTTTTCCAGATGTCACCTCAACAAGGTGAACATGTCAGCCCAGTAACTTGGGAATCCTATGACCCATGGTTGAGGTGTAAGCCGGACAAGATACAGTCCTATCAAACAGTACCCAATTGACATTTGACTTCTAAGTGTGACCTTGACATTTGAGGTACAGCCCTTGGTATTTAGCGACATGCCACCTTATCATGGTGAACATGTGTACCTAGTACCTTCAGAATCCTATGATGCATGGTTGAGATACCGGCCGAACAAGGTACAGTCCTATCAAACAGTACTCATTTTGACCTTGGCATTTGAGGTACAGCCCTGGATCTTGAGAGTGAAACGCTGCCTCATCATAGTGAATGTTTATGCCCAGTAACTTGGAAATCCTATTATGCATGGTGGAGATGCAGGCCCGACATGGTACAGTCCTATCAAATAGTACTCATTTTAACTGTTGATATATAATTGTGACCCTGACATTTGAGGTACAGGCCTTGGTCTTGAGCATGACACCCGTCTCATCATGATGAACCTTTGTGCCAAGTATTTTTGGAAATCCTATGATGCATGGTTTAGATGCGGGCCAGACAAGGTAATCTATCCAATCAAACAGTACACAGTTTCACCTTTGACCTCTTAGTGTGACCTTGACATTTGAGGTACAGGCCTGGGTCTTGTGTGTGACATGACCTTGACATTTGAGGTACAGGCCTCGGTCTTGAGCATGACACCCGCCTCATCATGGTGAATGTTTGTGCCAAGTTTCTCTGAAATCCTATGATACATGGTTTAGATGCGGGCAATGTAATCCTATCAAACAGTACTCATTTTGACCTTTGACCTCTTAGTGTGACCTTGATATTTGAGGTACAGGCCTGGGTCTTGTGTGCGACACGCCACCTCATCATGGTGAAAGTTTGTGCCAAGTTTCTTTCAAATCCTATGATGCATATTTAAGAGGTTAGGTAGGACTGACAGACAGACGGAATCGACCAAACCTATAGTCCCCAAACAGGTCTTCGACCAGTAGGGGACTTATAAAACTTCCATATTTAAAGAGTGTCCGTATATTTGCCTTGATATTTAAAAGTCCTCTGCTGCAGATAAGATGTATGCAGGAAATGTTTAATAGCAAGTTCTCTGTTTGTCGTAATGTTTTAAAAAATTGTATGATGAGAAGCGTCAAAATGTAAAGGGCAGAAAAGTAATATTAGAAAGATAAAGTTGTCTTTTGCAGAGGCATCAGAAAGCATCTGTATGTGAGAATGAGTGACGATTATACATACATTAAAGGAAGTTTTTCACACTTTTTTCAACATGTTTTCAAAGTTGTCTGCTGCAGATTTGTTGCAAGTGAGAAAATGTGAGCTAATATAAATATGAACACAATCATGTCCAATGTTGGAGTGAAAAGTAGCCTTACATTGATGTATGTTTTCGATACACTTTTCCCTTTCATAAGCCCAACCATCGGGAACAGCATAACTGGTAACAAGGCTGTCACTGCAATCGGAAACGCCTCCGTAGCCCAGTATACTGCCATCAGAATCAGGCAAAAACCGGCTGCTGCCTCCTGTAATTCAATACATTTAACCCTTTCAATGATAAAGACGCTTTCTGACGCATTGCAGCAGACAACTTTTTGAAAACATAGTGACAAAAGGAAGAATTGCACAAAACGTGCAATCTCTCCTTTTGCCACAATGTTTTCCACTTTTAGTCATAGGTTATTCATTTATTTATAGAGATTTTCTATTTTTTGATAAAATATGTTTAAATCGTCTGCTGCAGAATTGTTGTATAAGAGAAAGGGTTAACTTTCATTGATGTTGAAACAAGCTTTCAGTTTATATTAATCACGCTTGATGCTTACTTCATTGAGACATAACCTGAGTGTTTGTGTGGAAGTCACATAGACAGAACCTGCTCATTATTAGATTCGAATTCAGGACCTTGATATGTTCTCATTAGAATCAATAATCCTTTCCCACATATGACAAATCAAAACATCTATGCAACAGTATAGAACATTTTTATTTATGAAATAATTGTTTTTGAAAATAGTTGAAAACATAGTGGCAAAAAGGAGAGATTGCTAATTAATAGCAATTTACCCTTTTGTCACAATGTGTTCATTGGAAGACGTCTGCTGCAGATGTGGCAAACAATGTCTGCAGGTTTAAAAGCCTAATGAAAAACATTAAGTTTAAGAAAATTTAAGGTAAGATTTGAACCAGAGTTGAAAACCTTGTACCCATCATTTATATCTTTACTTGAGAATACAGCAGTTTCTTCTTTTCCCATAATGTTTTAATCTGTTTTAAGTTTGTTATAACTTCATATTTTAACCCTTTTCTAGATACAACAAAACTTCAGCAGATGTAACTAATAATCCAGAGAAAAACACTGGGAACATTTCTATAACTGATAGTTTAACCCTTTCCCTCATATAGACGCTTTCTGACGCCTCTGAAGCAGACAGCTTTTTGAAAACATAGTGACGAAAGAAGAAATTGCACAAAACGGGCACTTTCTCCTTTTGCCACAATGTTTTCCACTTTAAGTCATATGTCATCCATTCAATAGAGATTTACTATGATTTGACAAAATATGTTCAATGTCATCTGCTGCAGAAGTGTTGTATGAGGGAAAGGGTTAATCATTGAATAGAGCTGAAAACATTAATATTGTGGCAAAATGTTTTTCAAACGTATAGTCTGCTGCATGGGATTCAGAAAGCGTCAATTTGTGGGAATCTAAGGTTTAAGATGGATTTTTTCGTCAGTAGACAACTCACAAAAGATTCATAGCAAGTATATGAAGGAACTTTCAGTGCACATAAAGACGCTGTCTGACGCTTCTGCATCAGACGACTTTTGAAAAAATTGTGACAAAAGTAGAAATAGCTGAAAACAAGTTTTCCTTTTGCCATAATGTTTTCCACTTATCTTCAGTAATTATACCTACACTTACAGTGCCTTTTTGTGTTTTTGCCTATATGTTGTCAAAGGTGTCTGCTGCAGATTTGTTATATGTGGGAGAGGGTAAGACAACTTACTGTATGCAGATTGGATTACAATATTGATCAACCCTTTTCCACAATGCAAATTTATGCAATCTGACACATCTGCAGCAGATGACTTTTAAAACAATGTGGGAATATGAGAAATTGCACAAAATGAGAATGTTTTCCTATTATCTTATATTGCCTTATTACTATGTTTTCAACTCTTTTCTATGAATATACTTTCATTTAATGAGAATTACCCTCTGTTTTCTATATGTTCTAAAGGTTTTCTGCCAAGTTAAACAGATTTGTTGTATGGGAGAATCAGTAACATATTTGGCTCATGAAATACATATATATTGCCTTAAGGTTAAACAAACATGTCAAATCCTTAAATCTAAACTCTTCTGAGGCAGAATTTGTTAACCCTTTCCCTCATATAGACGCTTTCTGACGCCTTTGCAGCAGACTGCTTTTTGAAAACATAGTGTCCTTTTGCCACAATGTTTTCCAAGTTAAGTCATAGATCATCCATTCAATTTTAGTCTGCTGCCGAATGTTTGTATGAGGGAAAGGGTTAATGTAATAATTGTCCTACCTGCGAACCCTGTGCCAGCAATGGACTCAACAGTATGGGCGTCACTATGATCAGGATGGCTTTCCGTAACAGCCATAGTTTTTGTAAAATACCCATCATTAACCACTGTGAGACACACAGTAACTGGATAGTTGTTACTTAACTGAAATGAAGACACTAAATTTACACCTAGAACATTAACCCTTTCCCACTTGTAGACATAATCTGACGCATCACAAGAGGACAACTTTTAAAAACATTGTAACAAAAGAAGAAAGTGAGCAATTTCTGCTTTTGCCACAATATTTTCAACTTTTTTCAATAATTGATTTTGTGTGACTTTGTTATGTTAGAGTTGTCTGCTTAACCCTGTCCCACCTAAACACATGTAAACACATCTTCAGCAGAAGACTTTTGAAAACATTGTGACAAAAGGAGAACTTGCTCAGAATGAGCAATTTCTCCATTTTGCCACAATGTTTTCATTTTTTTTCCAGTAATTACACCTACTATTATACAGATTTTTTATATTTTTGAGGAGACTGATTCAAAATCGTCTGCTACATATTTGTTGTATGTGGGAAAGGGTTAAAAAACAAAAAATGTAGCATCTGCAAAAGCAGAAGCATGACTATGTATAATACAGTAATAAATCTAAATAAAAACTTGACCGCAGATGTCTCAAAAGTTTTCTGTATCAACTTCAAGGTTAATGGACACACTCTGAAATGGGACATTGAAAATGTAACCCTTTAATACTTTTCCCACACATAAACACACTTCTAACATCCATGCAGCAGACAACTTTTGCAAAAAAATCCTAATGGGCAATTCTTCCTTTTTCCACAATAATTTCAATTTAATTAAATAGTTGTTCCTGCTTTCGTTTATAGTTTCCACAGTTTAAACTAAATGCATCGAAAGTCGTCTGCTGCAGATTTGTTGTTTATGGGAAAGGGTTTTTAATCAGACCCACATATTGGTTTACCTACATAGAGAAATAAAAAAATATATATTTTCGATTCTAGGACTGCTTCCTTAGGATAATCAATCAATACTCTGACAGTATGTTTCAGGGAAGATCCTGAAGGCTCATCAACCTCTCTCTGGATTCGAACATTGCACCTTTGGATCAAGAGGCTCAGTACTCAATGTTAACACAAAAGCTTTGAATGTGAAAACAATTAACCCTTTCCCTCATACAGATGCTTTCTGATGCCTCTGAAGCAGACAACATTTGAAAACATTGTGGCAAGAGCAGACATTGCTCAAGATGAGACATTTAACATTAAGAGAACACAAACAATATACATAATAAATGTGTACATACATGTACCTGGTTTGAAAAATGAAATGCCCAAATACAATATGCAATCACTTTATTCACATAGAGTGCAAGTACCTGATGTTGAAGGTGTTTGGTATTTATAGGGCAAGTCTCATGTCAAAGCGCTGAGTTTATCTTATCTATAGTCCCTGGTTATTCTTTTCATGTCTCAGACAAAAGGTGGGAGTCAAAAAGGAAACAAAGA
>JAUELF010266298.1:0-11083 GCA_031471495.1 Clinocardium nuttallii | reverse complement strand
CCACCATTAGCTATGTCCCTATTCTGTGGACTTTGCAGTTGTGTTGTGACGAGCAGCTTGCTCCCGCTTGACGAAAAATGGTATAAAACCTGCAATAATAATATAAATACAGTCAGATTCGTGTAAGCGACCACCTCTGTAAAGCAGTCAACCTGTATTAAGCAGCCAGAAGAAGGTTAACTTCAAAATACCTGATTTATTATCCCTCTCGTTTGGATGGATGCTTAAAGTCCTATCATATTTATGGAAGGTTTTTTTTACTGCGTATGGTACAAGCATGCCATTTGTATTTTTAAACAACGAAGGAAATTTTGAACAAAAACAATGTTCGGCAGAATTATTTCTATTTTGTATTTGTCGACAGTATAATTAAGACCCATGTATATATTTAATAAATTTACTATCAAAAACCGTAGTTTATTCGCCAGTAAACCACGGTTTTTGATAAGTTCATTACGATTCAAACATGACCCGGCTCCTTAACAAAGGGAAATATGTTCACTTTTTAGCAAACCAGTTTACCCACCAGTTTTACTTCCCTTAGAATGCGAATGCGAGCACATGTGTGCTGTTCCATCGATTGTGACTACACACTGCATTTTACGTATAACTGCAGAATGAAAGGACAAAGAACAGTAGACTCAGCAACAAGATAATGCATTTTTATTTAATTAATGATTTAGTTTTCATTGTACTACACAAGTTAACAATATGTATTGGTATTGACAAAAACATATCATCAACAACAACAACAAGTCTGTGCTGACCTGTTCTAAGAATAGAACTTGAATACACGTCAATTCCGTCATTAATTACAAAACGACAAACAACAATGTTATATTCAACTTTATACGGATGTTGTGATTATTTTCAGGGATTTTATCAGTCCCAGTTAATTTGATTATATGCCGTAAAGTCACGGTCATTCGTCAGATTGATGTTCCTAGTAAATAGGGGCATTTAGATGGTGATTAAAAGCAACTCGCATTCCAACAAGAGCAGCCGTGGAATACTTTCAGGCGTCCTTAGGAAAAACGTTTTCTTTAAGTAAATAACATAATGTTAAATGGTCAATAAACTCTTTATTGTTTAATGTTTGTATAGATCTTCGTAGGTAATCGTTTCCATCGTTTATGATTGGATATATCTTCGGAGGTAAGCGGTTCTATCGTTAAAGATCGAATAGATCTTCGAAAGTAATCGGTTCCATCGTTTATGATCGGATAGATCTTCGGAGGTAAGCGGTTCTTTCGTTTAAGATCGTAAAGATCTTCGGATGTAATCGGTTCTATCGTTTAAGATCGAATAGATCTTCGGAAGTAATCGGTTGCATCGTTTATGATCGGATAGATCTTCGGAGGTAATCGATATAATCCTTTATGTTCACGCAGGTCTTCGGAAATGTTCGAATATATATATTTATATTCAGGGGCTCGTAGTCAAAACATGTTCATGATATAATTATATAATAATGTTAAATGGTAAAAACCCGTTTTATTCCACTTACCTGCATGACGTCAGTGTATTTTAAATGTTGCAACATGTCTCTACAGAAGATGATATCGTACGATTCATTCAATCTGGATTGTACAATGTCCATATGAATAAACCGTGCATTTTTCATGTATTCATAATTCTTCTGATGTCGGGCTATGAGCGTCGGTACGATATCTATGCCTGTGTACTTCACGTCTGATCTCTGTCCAACAAGCTCCTTCATCCAGTAAAAGTCTCCACATGGAATGTCAACTATAGTGATAACGGTTTTATTTAGATATATCTTTAGTCGTTCGATCAGAGAGTTCAACAGTGCAAGAGGGGGCTGTAAATACAAGGTAGGAACATTTAGATATGACACAAACTTAATATCTCGAACATACGAACATTCGAATATATCATTCACTGGAACCATTTCTAGAAATGGACCCCCTTTAAAAAACAGAGTAGCAGCAGTTTTGATAATATATTTTCTATCATTGATTAACTTTTCATAATGAACACTTAGATAGATGTAGCCTAAGTCAAGCAATAACTTGAACACGTCAATAACTCGAATATATCAATTACTCGAACATGTCAATAACTCGAACATGTCAATAACTCGAAGTAATGTATTGGTCCGTTTCGATTCGTCGTCAGTCGACTCTTTATATACAGTTATGTTGGTGTATCCATAAGATCTGATTATATTGAATATTACTGTAGACCCATAAGTTATGGGTCTTTTTTTGCGACCTCATCCATATTAACTTGTGCATTGGTAAAATTTGAACAAGATCATAAGAAGCATTGCTCGCAATCTGGTCGTACAAGCAACCCATAGGCTGAGTGACATGGACATAATCCAGAAACCTACTGTTCAAGACCACAGTAGCGGTGTTAAGTGAGAACTATCCTCAATGCAGTGAGTGCACGCCTGACGAAGTTACTCAAAGCTAAAGGATCAAAACGTAATAATGGTTTATAACAGAACTTGAACTCCAGAAGTGGCATAAAGCAGTGACATAAATATCATATGTAACTAGTTACATAATGAGCCGAATCACAGCACGTGTGCTGATTTTGTATTCATACGTGACGAAGTGTGACGTAACTTTAAATGACAGTTGTTTACAATTGTTCTGACTTTCGGCATTTATATAAAATATTGTTGAAAGAGAATACATCTCAATAAATGAAATGTTATAAGTGCCTTGTTACATATTTTGTTCAAATCAAACGGTTATTGATAGGAACTACTTTTTACAGTGTAAGTATGCATTAGAACTTCGGTCACTGTGTTTAAAGATTGAAAACAATCTATTTATGGTGTAATGTGATAAATAGAATTTTACATTCGTGCTTATTTGTCATTGTTTTTTTAAAACTTATCGACTGAAACGAATATGACATAACTTCACTAATCTGTTACAGACATTCCATATCTCTAAGACATAACTTCACTAATCTGTTACAGACATACTATATCTCTAAGACATAACTTCACTAACCTGTTACAGACATACCATATCTCTAAGACATAAAACTTCACTAATCTGTTACAGACACACCATATCTCTAAGACATAACTTCACTAACCTGTTACAGACACACCATATCTCTAAGACATAACTTCACTAACCTGTTAAAGACACACAATATCTCTAAGACATAACTTCAGTAACCTGTTACAGACATATCATATCTCTTAGACATAACGTCACTAACCTGTTACAGACATATCATATCTCTAAGACATTATTTCACTAACCTGTTACAGACATACCATATCTCTCAGGCATAACTTCACTAGCATGTTAAAGACATACTATATCTCTAAGACAATAACTTCACTAACCTGTAACAGACATACCATATCTCTCAGGCATAACTTCACTAACCTGTAACAGACATACCATATATCTCAGGCATAACTTCAATAACCTGTTACAGACACACCATATCTCTAAAACATAACTTCACTAACCTGTTACAGACATACTATATCTCTAAGACATAACTTCACTAACCTGTTACATACATACTTTATCTCTAAGACAAAACTTCACTTACCTGCTACATACATACTATATCTCAAAGACATAACATCACTAACCTGTTACAGACATACTAGCTCTCTAGGACAATCATTTCACTAACCCGTTACAGCAATACCATATATCTATGACATAACTTCACTAACCTGTTACAGACATACTATATCTCTATGACAATAACTTCACTAACCCGTTACAGATATACTATATCTCTAAGACAATAACTTCACTAACCTGTTACAGACATACTATATCTCTAAGACATAACTTCACTAATCTGTTACAGACATACCATATCTCTATGACATACCTTCACTCACTTGTTACAGACACACCATATCTCTAAGGCATAACTTCACTAACCTGTTACAGACATACTATATCTCTATGACATAACTTCACTAGTCTGTTAAAGACATATCATATATCTAAGACATAACTTCACTAACCTGTTACAGACATACTATATCTCTAAGACATAACTTACTTACCTGTTACAGACACACCATATATCTAAGACATAACTTCACTAATATGTTACTGACATACCATATCTCTAACACATACCTCCACTAACCTGTTACAGACATACCATATCTCTATGACATACCTTCACTCACTTGTTACAGACACACCATATCTCTAAGACATAACTTTACTAACCTGTTACAGACATACCATATCTCTAAGGCATAACTTCACTAACCTGTTATAGACACACCATATCTCTAAGACATAAAACTTCACTAATCTGTTACAGACACACTATATCTCTAAGGCATAACTTTACTAACCTGTTACAGACACACTATATCTCTAAGACATAACTTTACTAATCTGTTACAGACACACTATATCTCTAAGGCATAACTTTACTAACCTGTTACAGACACACTATATCTCTAAGGCATAACTTCACTAACCTGTTATAGACACACCATATCTCTAAGACATAACTTTACTAACCTGTTACAGACACACTATATCTCTAAGACATAACTTCACTAATCTGTTACAGACAAACCATATCTCTATGACATAACTGCACTAATCTGTTACAGACATACAACTTCTCTAAGACATAACTTCACTAACGTGATACAGACATACCATATCTCTAAGACAATAACTTCACTAGTCTGTTACAGACATACTATATCTCTAAGACAATAACTTCACTAGTCTGTTAAAGACATACCATATCTCTATGACGTAACTTCACTAATCCATTATAAACAAACTATATCTCTAAGACATACCTTCACTAACCTGTTACAGACATACCGAATCTATATGACATAACTTCACTTACATGTTACAGAATACCATATCTCTATGACATACCTTCACTAACCTATTACAGATATACCGCATCTCTAAGACATAACTTTACTAACATGACACAGACAAACATTCTCTTATAGACATAACCTTACCTACATAATACAGATATAACCTTACTGACATATTACAGACATAACTTCACTAACATAATACAGACATAACTTTACTAACATAATACATATATAACTTCAATAGAGACATAACTTCACTAACATAATACAGACATAACTTGACTAACATAATACAGACATAACCTTACTAACATATTACAGACATTACTTCACTAACATAATACAGACATATCTTCATTAACATTATACAGACATAACTTCATTAACATAGCACAGACATAACCTGACTAACATAATACAGACATAACTTCACTAACATAATACAGACATAACCTCACTAACACAATATAGACAATACTTCACTAACATAATACAGACATAACCTCACTAAGATAACACAGACATAACTTCACTAACTTAATACAGACTTATCGTCATTAACATAATACAGACATAATTTCATTAACATGATATAGGCATAACTTTACTAACATAATACAGACATAACTTTACTAACATAACACATACATCACTTCAATACAGATATAACCTCACTTACATAATACAGACATAACTTTATTATCATGAAACAGACATAGCTTAACCAACATAACACAGACATAACTTCATTAACATAATACATACATAACTTGAATAAAGACATAACTTCACTAAGATAATACTTACATAACTTCACTAACATAAAGCAGGCATAACTTTATTAATATAATACAGACATAACTTCACTAACATAATACATACATAACTTCACTAACATAATACAGACATACCTCACTAACATAATACAGACATAACTTCACTAACAAAATACAGACCTAACTTCACTAATATAATACAGACATAACTGCACTAACATAACACAGACATAACTTCAATATAGAAATAACTTTACTTACATAATACAGACATAACCTCACTAACATAACACAGACATAACTCCTCTAACATAATACAGACATAACTTCACTAACATAATACAGATATAACTTCACTAACATAACACTTACATAACCTCAGTAACATAATACAGACATAACTTCACTAACATAACACATACATAACTTTACTAACATGATACAGACATAACTTTACTAGCACGACACAGATATAACTTTACTAACATGACACAGGCATAACTTCACTAACATAATACATACATAACTTTACTAGCATAATACAGATATAACTTTACTAACATGACACAGGCATAACTTCACTAACATGACACAGGCATAACTTCACTAACATGACACAGGCATAACTTTACTAACATGACACAGACATAACTTTACTTACATGACACAGACATAACTTCACTAACATAACACTTACATAACCTCAGTAACATGACACAGACATAACTTCACTAACATGACACAGACATAACTTTACTTACATGATACAGACATAACTTCACTAACATGACACAAGTATAACTTTACTAGCATGACACAGATATCATTTTACTAACATAACACAGGCATAACTTCAGTAACATGACACAAGCATAACTTTACTAACATGACACAGGCATAACTTCACTAACATGACACATTCATAACTTTACTCGCATGACACATATATAACTTTACTGACATAACACAGGCATAACTTTACTAACATGACACAAGCATAACTTTACTAGCATGACACGTATATAACTTTACTGACATAACACAGGCATAACTTTACTAACATGACACAGGACACAGACATAACTTCACTAACATGACACATATATCACTTAACTAACATGACACAGACATACCTTTATTTACATGACATAGACATAACTTCACTAACATGACACAGACATAACTTCACTAACATGACACAGACATAACTTTACTAACATAACACTGACATAACTTCACTAATTTGACACAGACATAACTTCACTAATTTGACAATACATAACTTCACTAATTTGACACAGACATAACTTCACTAACATAACACTGACATAACTTCACTAATTTGACACAGACATAACTTTCCTAATTTGACAATACATAACTTCACTAACAGAACACATACTTGGCCTCTCTCATAAACATAATTCCACTAACATGACACAGATATATCTCTACTAACATGCCACAGACAAACACCATCTCACAGCCATATCTCTACTAATATGCCAGAGACAAACACCATCTCACAGCCATATCTCTACTAACATGCCACAGACAAACACCCTCTCACAGCCATATCTCTACTAATATGCCACAGACAAACATCCTCTCACAGCCATATCTTTACTAACATGCCACAGACAAACATCCTCGCACAGCCTAATCTCTACTAACAGGCCACACACAATCATTCTTTCACAGCAATATCTTTACTTACATGCCACAGCCATAACTTCACTAACATGACATAATCATACCCTCTCTGAAAATATATGTCTGTGACATGTTAGCAAATATATGTCTTTGGGACATGTTCGAAAATGCTTGTCTGTGACATGCAAGAGAATGTGTGTCTATGATGTTAGCAAATGTATATCTGTGACATGTTAGCAAATGTGTGTTGTGTCATAATAGAAAATGTTTGTTTGTGACATTTTATATAATGTATGTCTATGAATGTTAGCAAATGTTTGTATGTGATATGTAAGCAAATGTATGTCTGTCACATGTAAGTAAATGTCTGTCTGTCACATGTTATCAAATGTGTGTGTGTGCCATGTTAATATATATATATATATATATGTGACATGTTAGCAAATGTATGACTTGTTAGAAAAAGGAACGTATGTTGAATTTGAGAAAATGTATATATATACCTGGGCCGCCTGTAGTGTAGATCCCGTCCCCGACGCTTTATATTCTGGAGACATTTTATCCTGCTTGGAATCCTTTTGTGGAATCCATACTTGGTTGTCAAAAATATGTTGAAATGCTTTCTGTCTATTTGCATCGTCCTGGTCTGTTTCCGTCAAAACGGTTGCGAAGTCTCGAACGGTCTTGACCTTTGGGACTGTTTGGAATACTTGTCCAGTGAAGCAGTTGAAGATAACCCCATCCTAGCGTAAAGAAGAAGCTACTTATTACTGACTGTGTTGTGACTAGTAGCAAAATTTACAGAAGTTTAAACATCTGAAGTGCATCACATTTAAAAGTAGATGCATACATTAGGCTATCACCTATTCAATCTCTTAATCCATATATTAATGCATCTCATAATAATCTCTTAATACGTCTCTTAATGCATCTCTTTATGCAGCTCTTAATGCATCTACTTTTTATGCATCTCTTAATACATATATTCATGCATATCTTAAATATATATTAATGATAACTTAAGGTCTATCGTAAACATACTCTAAACATATCTTAACATATCTAGTAATGCATCTCTTAATGCATATCTTAATGATCACTTAATGCATCTCTTAATGCATCTCTTAATGCATCTCTTAATGAATATCTTAATGATTTCTTTAAGCTTCTCTTTATGCATCTCTTTATGCATCTCTTAATGCATGTCTTTATTCATCTCTTAATGCATCTCTTAATGATTTATTTAAGCATCTCTTTATTCATCTCTTAATGCATCTCTTAATGCATGTCTTTATTCATCTCTTAATGCATCTCTTAATGCATCTTTTAATGCATCTCTTAATGATTTATTTAAGCATCTCTTTATGCATATCTTATTGCATCTTTTAATGCATCTCTTAATGATCTCTTAATGCATATCTTAATGATCTCTTAATGCATCTCTTAATGATCTCTTTATGCATCTCTTCATGCATCTCTTAATGATCTATATTTGCTTCATTTAATGCATCTCTTAATGCAACTCTTAATGCATATCTTAATGTATCTCTTAATGATCTCTTAATCATTTCTTAATGCTTCTCTTGATGATCTCTTAATGATCTCTTAATAATATATTTATGCATCTATTCGTGCATCTCTTTATGCATCTCTTAATGCATCTCTTAATGCATCTGTTTATGCATCTCTTAATGCATCTCTTAATGCATCTCTTAATGCATCTCTTAATGCATCACCTAATGCATCTCTTAATGCATCTCTTAATGCATCTGTTTATGCATCTCTTAATGCATCTCTTTATGCATCTCTTAATGCATCTCTTAATGCATCACTTAATGCATCTCTTTCTGCATCACTTAATGCATCTCTTAATGATCTCTTAATCATTTATTAATGTTTCTCTTGATGATCTCTTAATGAACTCTTAATGATATATTTATGCATCTATTCGTGCATCTCTTTATGCATCTCTTAATGCATCTCTTAGTGCATCTTTTTATGCATCTCTTAATGCATCTCTTTCTGCATCTCTTAATGCATCGTTTAATGCATCGCTTAATGCATCTCTTAATGCATCTCTTAATGCATCGCTTAATGCATCTCCGTACATTATAGTATAAGTGTGGCCTCATACGTTTTTTCAGTTAAATTGCCTTCATATGATCCATTTACGGAAAGTCAGTAACACCCCCGCCCTACACACACACACTCTAGCCAGACGCGGCTCCAGATACCAATACAACTTACGTATTCCTTATATTTCTGGCCTGGTACAACGAATAAGTCGGCAAGGCTGGTCCAATAGTGGGTGTTGCTCTGTTTTACAGCATCTGGAGCAAATAACAGTACAACTACGACAAGGAAATGTTAACGCATCTGACAAAAGTCAAATTTGGAAATCATTGGGGCAAAGGGAGGAATTTGTTTATAAAGAGGAACTTATCATGTTCCAACAACGTTTTGAACTGCATCCTAAAATCACAACCAACCTTTGCTAATTTACGTTTTGTTAGAACTGGGAAGTATTTATATTGTAATAAAAACCCGTTTTGTAATGCAATGCTTAAGGTAGAATTAATTAGTATATTTCTACTTAAAATTAAAAGAAACTTATCTACAAGGTCTTATTTCAGAAGGTTTAGACATAGGCATTGCATAATGCATGCAAGAATAGCAAGAACCCGTTTTGTAATACCAGTTATTGAGACTTAGCCCGTTTTGTAATATTTTGAACAGATGGAATAAGATTTCTGAAAATAAACATTGAAATAATACACTGCACGTACAAGTTTATGCGTGTAGTTCATTTACTTCCTTAACAGTATAGAACACACAGGTAAATTAGAGGTTCGAAGAGATAACTGTCGATAATTAGGTTTGTGTGAAAATAAGGGGTTGGGAAAGTGGGAACAAACCATATTTCAGCTAAAAGTTACCAGGAATCAGTACACACATGTTAAATGATACTTATTTCAATAGGGTGTTGATGAAATCGCGTTTGAAACGTACATGAATATCAAACACCCGTTTTGTAATACTACTGTTCGGGACTCAACCCGTTTAGTAATTTGTGAAAATATGTTTTGTTCAGCTATAATTATAAGTATCAATACACACATGTTAAATCGGAAATATTTATTTCTGAAGGATGGAAATGGAAACGCTCATGAATATACTTGATTGTACTCAAATCACGCGTGAAACACACATGAATATCAAGAACACATTTGGTAAAACCACATTTTCAAACTCAATCCGTTTCGTAAAAATATTCAAATGTCGATAAAACGCAGAGAGAGAGATATATATATATAAAGAGAGAGAGAGAGAGAGAGAGAGAAAGAGAGATAGAGAGGGAGAGAGAGATAGAGAGAGAGAGAGGGGGAGAGAGAGAGCGCGAGAGAGTGACCGATAAATAGAGAGAGGGGCGGAGAGACTGACACAGAGAGAAAACTACAGATACAGTGAGAGATAAAGAGAGGGAGAGAGAGAGAGCCCGCGAGAGAGGGAGACAGACAGACAGAGAGAGAGACACACACATACACACACATATATACACATAGAGAGAGAGATAGACAGAGAGAGAGAGAGACAGAGACAGAGACAGAGAGAGACAGAGAGAGACAGAGAGAGAGAAATATATATTTAGAAAAGAAGATATATGTATAGAGATATAGATAGAGAGAGCAAAAGAAAGAGAGAGAGAAAGTAGATATAGAGAAAGATAGACAGGGATATATATATATATATATATAGAGAGAGAGAGAGAGAGAGAGAGAGAGAGAGAGAGAGAGCGCGAGAGAGAGAGAGAGAGAGAGAGAGA
>JAUELF010266287.1:0-11084 GCA_031471495.1 Clinocardium nuttallii | reverse complement strand
ATGGAGATTTTCTATGTTTTGACAAAATGTGTTCAAAGTCGTCTGCTGCAGAATTGTCGTATGAGGGAAAGGGTTAACAAATAAGAGATGGTAGAAATGGCTGCAGGTAAATATTTTTTGGTTGTCCTACAATTGCTAATACTATAAAATACTCTTCCACAATATATTTTCAATTTTATTCAATAAAATTGGAATAATACATTCATTTATAAAGATTTTGGGAATTTAAAGCATTTTCAGAATCATCATAGCTGATTTGTTATTTGTGAGAAAATGTTTAAATAAATAAAACTAATTCATTTACCTGTACTGTCTAACTTTGTAAAGGTATTTTTTAGCAACTTTTATTTCTTCTACAAGTTTGCGTAAATCATCTCCTTCAAGTTCTGACAGCAGAGTCAACTATAACAGATAGATAATAATACTATTTCAGTCACACACACTAAAAACAACAGTTTTCAACAAACAATAGAGCTTCGCCATTATTCAATACTTGAATGTAAACCTTAGTGATAGCTCATTTGGTATACAATGAAGGCCATAAATTAGTGATTATGAATTAAAATCAACATATTGGGCCATATATTACTTCCCATAATGACAAGTCATTGTCACTAGCGCTATTCTTGTACTTAAAATAAACTGTAGACAATAGAGCATGCCAAGCTTGGCAAAATTCAACACTTGAATGTAGAACTAAGTGATAGCTCAGTCGGTACAGTGAAGGTCATCAATGAAGGGGGTCGTGAATTCAAACCATGTCTTGGCCATATATCATTTCCCATAACTGACAAATCATTTCCCATAATTAACCCTTTTCCTCATATAGACGATTTCTGACACCTCTGCAGCAGACCCCTTTGTGAAAACATAGAGACAAAAGAAGAAATTGCACAACACATGCAATTTTTCCTTTTGCCACCATGTTTTCCACTTTTAGTCATAGGTTACCCATGCAATTATAGAGATTTTCCACTTTTTGACAAAATATGTTCAAAGTCGTCTGCTGCAGAATTGTCGTATGAGGGAAAGGGTTAAGTTCCTCCACATTAATATAATGACATTTAAACTTAAACCCACCTGTAAACTGTCTGAATCTGGTATCCATGAAATATTTAATCTTTCTGTATCTATGGCTGTCACTTTTAGTTCTATTGGTGGTAAGGGAGCTGTAATATAACACAAAATTTAACTATCCAGCATGCTAACAGGTCTTGAATTGAAAACACTAAGACAAATTTGAAAATATATTCCTCATAAGTAATTTCTCCTGATGCCACAATGCTTTCAACTCTTTATAATAATTTTTTTAATTTCCTATATTCCTTTTTAGAGATTTTCAACATTTGGCATAGATATTTTTAAAATCGTCTGCTGCAAATTTGTTGCACCCGAACAAAGGTTCAAGTAAAATGATCATCGTAATTTTTACCTTCTTACTTTATATCAATCCTTGACCTGATGTAAGGATTTTAGACTTATATATAACCCTTTCCCACTTACATACACATTCTGACGCCTTTGCAGATGATGACTTTTGCAAACATGGAGACTAAATTGCTCAAAAATGTTTTCAACTCTATACAGTTATTGTACTTTCATTTAAAGAGAGTTTCCAAATGTTTTCGGGTATGTATTCAAAGTTGGTCTGCTGCAGATTTGTTGTATGTCGGAAAGGGTTTAATATATCAGAGGACATATCAAATTCCTTTTTATTCAGAGTTGGCATGAGAAGATAAGAAATATATCGGAAACGGTAGCCCTTAAACAAGCAATTTCTTCTTTCACATTCTTTTTCAGAAAATTTGCTACTGCTGTGGTGACAACAGAATGTTTATTCCAGGAAATCATCGTGCACCATTTCCCACTTGCAGAATTTTCAATGCATTATTTTTTGCAGCAGACGATGTTTTAGAATACATAATGGGCTATTTTACTTCATGCAAATTGAATTACCCCATTTTTACCAAGATTTTTTCAGTCTACTGCAACAGATTCGTTGTACCTTGGAAGGGTTATATAACAATATAATCATAAATTTCATAATTTTCACCAAGAAACTATTTTATTTTCCTCTTATTTGAGGACTTAAATGTCTGATTTTAAAATTGCAGGAGACAAAATACATAATCATCTTGAAAATTGGTACCACAATGTTTTATTTATTCTGTGTTGATATACATGTAATATTTTAATGAAAGGAGAAAATGTTTATTTAATATAAAAGATCTGTTGTCTAAGGTTTCAACAGCTGTGCCCTTGAAGATATTGCTAACTGTCTTTTTTAGAACCAATTTTAAATAGTGATCATCAGATGAATATCAGCTGAAAATTTCATAGCTTATTTTAACTGTGGCATATTAGATACAACTGATCAGAAGCAGTATAACTCTTGCTAAATCCTTTCCTACATGTGTATGTATTAAACAAACATTGTGGCAAAAGGAAAAATTCATCATAATGCACATTTTCTCCTATTGACGGACCTTTTGGTTTCTGACAAGAAGATTTGGCAACCAGAGTTCTACTTGGAATTAATTTGTTTGAACAGCTTGGGAAGAGGTTCACCAAAGGAACATTCCTGTCTTTGGTTGCAATGGACGCAGCTGTGGTTAAAGATGAGGTGTTGTTTAAAGTAACTGTTGACGTCACATGGCAGACAAAAGGCAATCACAATAGCTAACCTTGAGACTTTGTGTACAAATAAGCGGCAAATAACATTTAGGCAGGAATAGGAAATATGAAATGAAAGTATAATTATGAACTACGAGGGCTGTCCTACTAAATTGTAGACTGTGTTGATACAAATTAAACACGACGTCACATTAGAAAAATACTTTGCATTTTATTTAATCAGTATATAACAAATAAAAAAATGAAGACAAACTGAACTGGTATTGTTTTATGAAGTGTTCCTACATTGTTTTCAATATACTAGTATACCTAACCAGCGCAGTCTGAAAACTAGACGTATGAAAATCGTTGTGTGTTGATTTAAGTGTTCTGAGCAGACGTGTCCGTCAATTTTCCCGGGAAAGCATCATATCATATGAAGACGACGTTATTTTGACATCATCACATTGAATTTCAAACAATTGACGTTATTTTTAACAACGATACACACGACAATATTACATCATCAAAACTTGTGTAAAGCAGAAAATGGCGACGTCAGACGAAGAAGCGGCGCGCAGAACAGCTATTCAATTCTGTGTACAATCAGGAATGACGCCTATCAACACCTTTCGCCAGATGAAATCCACAGAACGTTACAAGAATATTTCCAGAGCACTTGTGTATAAATGTCATGGTAGATTTAGCAGCGGTAATACAGAAAATACACCTCGTGGGCGACCGAAGTACAAGGATTGCAGAACAGTAAAATCCGTGCAGGACGTACCGTTGGAGAAGTTGCTGAGATGGCCTGTATAAGGAAGTCTACAGCATATAATAATATAACATTAAATAAATTTATTATATTCATATAAACGTTTACGGTTGAAGTTGATCAAATGTTTAAAACTTTTATTAAATTTATCCATCAACCTAAGGAAATTGTATTTTGCCTCATTCCAGACGGTTTGCGGAAGAAGCGCCCGGATGGCTGATCAGATTGAAAACGTCGTATTGCAGCAGGACAACGTCCCAAGTGCAGATACCACTAGACATTGATGTACTAGGGTTCCAGCGAGATATCCATCCACCATATTCCCTGGATCTGGCACCACTGGTTTTCGCATATTTTCCTAAGTTGAAGACGTATTTATGAGGAACACGATTTAATGATAGAACTGAGATCAGCCATGCGATACAAAAATTCAACTGCACATAAGACTGTGACTGGTTTATGAACGCTTACGAGAATTAGGTATGACACCACCATAAGTGTATTGCACATCAGAGTGTATACTTTGAGAAGGAGTAGTATGTGACATTATTATGACGCTAACCGCCGCATTCATGACGTCGGCTTGCGCGGCTCCTGTGTACATGGTATTATTAAATGTTTTGTAGAATTTTTATTTTTTGTTATTTTCTATTGTATAGATGAATTAAGCGTCGGAGAAAATTGTCAAAATCTTAGTTCATTAGTTTTTTAGAAAGAACTTAAGTCTACGATTTAGTGGGACAGCCCTCGCATTTCTCCTTTTTCAACAATTTTAAGTGCATGTTTAACATACATGTATAGGGTATTGTCTTACAGTATATAATCTGAATTAATCTGAAACATATATATACTACAGGGTTTTATCAGTTATTTAATTATTCCCTATATTGATTTTCCTTCACTTAACACTTTCCCACATATGTCAAATCTTAAGCATCCAAAATGAAAACATTTCGACAAAAACATGGAAAATCTCTATAAATGATAGTAAAATTATTATATAGAATTGAAAATATTGGGGGAAAAGGAGAATTGCCCAATATGAGTAAATTCCCCGTTTACCACAATGTTTTCAAAAGCCATCTGCTGCTGAGGTGTCAAAATACATCTGTATTGAGAAAAGAGTCAGCACTTTCCCTTACATATTACTTGTCAGTCTGCATCAGACAAAATGTGTTAGGGAACAGAAAACAACAGATCTGATATTATCTTAATTTTTTGTCTATGATTAATCTATTCAAATTGCTTACCATCACTCTGATTTGACTTTTCAAATAAGTTTCAACTGTTGGCGTAGTTACATTAAGCCTTTCCGACCGAAAGACGCATTTTGAGGCATCTGCAGCAGACGACTTTTAAAAAACATTGTGTCAAAAGGAAAAATTGCTCAAAACAAGCAATTTCTCCTTTTGCCACAATGTTTTCAACTTTTTTCAGTAATTATACCTACAATTCTAGAGATGTTCCACATTTTTAGTACACATTTTCAAAGTCGTCTGCTGCTGATTTGCTGTATGTAGGAAAGGGTTAAGCACAAATGAATGGTTTAATGTGAAATTGATTTTGATCCAATTGTAAAGGTAACCATGACAATAATAATGTTATATAATATCATAGAATTAAATCAATGTGCTTATGGTACAGCAGTGGCAATTGTCAATTGTCAAGAAAATATTTCAGTTGTGACAAAAAACATAAAGGCATGTAAAGAAACCCCTCAAATTTCACTGAAACATATGTTATGGTGTTTTTATAACGCGGCAATGAACTAAAAAGTGCTTTAATTACCTCCTTTTATTAATTTAAAGATGATTTATGATAATATTTAAACATACATCTTGTCTGGATTCATGTAAAATGGCTTGTTTCCAACTACATATACATTTACATATCAAACCTGAAGACTTTTGAGGCTCATAAATAAAGATTTAATTATTGGTTATTACACTAAGACAAGTAGGCATTGTTATACATGTACATAAATTATATACTTAGACCATAAGTCTAATATCATGCGTCACTCTGGCAACCAAGTTCGATTCTGAGTACATGTATTTAGATTTACCAAATAGATGTGTAATTGAGTATGGGCTTAAACAAACAAAGACATCACACCATTATTATGTATGCTCAGTTTCTATTTACAGCTAGACCATGTTGTGTTTAACCCTTTCCCTCATATAGGCGCTTTCTGACGCCTTTGCAGCAGACGGCTTTTTGCAAACATAGTGACAAAAGCATAAACTGCATAAAACATGCAATTTCACCTTTCGCCTCAATATTTTCCACTTTAAGTCATAGGTTATCCATTTAATTAGAGATTTTCTATTTTTTGACAAAATATGTTCAAAGTCGTCTGCTGCATAATTGTTGCATGAGGGAAAAGGGTTAAAATTCAGAGAAATGTGTGTGTCAATCTCATTAGAACCAGACCTAAACTTTGCTTGCTTGTACATGTATATAAATCTGATGACTGCCCCATAAAGGTCATCTCAGATTGACCTTTATGTCAGCCAATCAAATTGTTGCTTACCAAATCTTTTGTTATAGAACAGGTAAGATGACTCATATAAATAAACGATAAAGTGAAACAGTGATTGTGGAGGGCTACTATTGTATAGCATGGGCGTTAGTTGTAAAATTGATTTTGATCCAATTGTAAAGGTAACCATGACGATAATAATGTTATTGTATCATGACAGCTAAATCAGCAATTGGAGCTTAAACATTTGAATATTATGTTAGAATGTACTTGCATTAATCCCTCTATACCATACCTGTGTTTGTCACAAAAGACAGGGAGGAATTGCTTGGCTCCCCATAACTGTATGCCAAAACACTGACATCATATATCTGACTGTGTTGTAGACCTGTCAGTATGTACCAAGACTCTGTGATATTCTCTGATGTAAATGTGTAGGAAGCATTTGTGACTCCACCCACTAAAACTTTGAATGTGTCTTGCTTGCTTGTCGCAGATGTTGTCCATGAAACATTCATTGAATTTGTTGTGATGGCTTGGGATTGCAAGCTCTCCACAGTAAGTGGTCCTAGAAAAACAAAATATCTAAGTTAGTTCAGTACTTCAGTTCACATAATAGAAAAGTAATAAGAAAAATTCATACATTCGTGTTTAACAAAAGATTCAGAATAGCCATCAAACCACCTGTCCCTAATGGAAAATATAATAGTGGTTGTTGTGAACTTTAACACAGAACACAACATCACAGTAACTGTCATGTAATATTCAGGGGACTATAGACACTAGGAGGAGTAAACTGTTCTTTACCCAACATTTTTATCACAAAACTAAATCCTGTCTTGTGGATACTCAAAAGATTCCTCTGACTGAGATGGTGGTTTTGATAACCAACAACATAGAGTTTGATGGTCATATTTGGATTTGAGGCTGTGATTACTCTTCTTAACTAGAGCTCCGCTTTTCATTATTAAAAACAGTAATGTCAGTTTATTTACTGTTAAATTTTTTAACCCTTTCCCCACTGCAGATGAATGTTGAAAACATTGTTGCGAAAGCTGAAAATTGTTCACAATGAGCAATTTCACCTTTGGCCACAATGTTTTCAACTTTATTTAACAATTACGCTATCTTTATGGAGATTTTTCAAGGTTTTTTTCACTATGTTGTCATAGTCGTCTGCTGCAGAATTGTTGTACATGGGAAAGGGTTTAATGCTTGAATTACATAAGTGTTAGAGCACAAGTTTGTTATTAGCAGGAAATATCATAAGGGTTAAGAACTCAATGGTTTGTGTTGAAACAAGAGGGAAATGATCGGGGCATAGCTCCCTTTAGGCACTGTAGGCACTTGCCTACACATTTTTTCTCAAAATGCCCCAAAAAGCATCTGCGTAATATATCGACCAGATCAGCCTGCGCTGTCCAAGCAGACTGATCTGGCCGGCATATTCCGTCTTAGGGGAAGTGATTTCTGAAACAGAAAATCCACAAGAGACAAAAAGTGTCTATCCGGGTACGCCTGTGTGGCATGCTTATGCAGACGGCCTTCACATTGATAATTACCAAGCTACGCCCCTAATGATGTATCACTCACCTCAGTCATGCAATGTGATTTGTCATGCCAACCACAATAACTCATTTTGCGGTCAGGTGAGCTTAAAAATGAGGCCCAAGAATACCAGTCTAGCTCCACTGCCACAAATTGTCAAATTAGTATGACTTAATTAGAATGTCACCGAAGAAATGTTCATGTACCAGTTAGTTTTTCAAAATCAGATACTTATTTTCTTAGGAAATAATTTTCTAAATCTAATACCACTCTGGTTATAAAGGGCAAAACAGCCAAAGCCTCAATCAACTTGGCTTGAAGGGATCAGGTAGATGGTCACCCAAGGAATATGTCTAAAAACAAGTATTTGAAAATCAGTATGGTACTATAGTCATATAAGGCAAAACAGCCTCGCCCTCTGGAGACCTTGTTTTTGTTTACCAATCAGCATGGCTTGAAGCAATCTCATAGAGGGTCTACAAAATTATCTGAAAATCGGCTTGATTCTTTTGTGGGAGAAGATTTTTAATTAAACCTTTAACTTTAGTCATATAAGGCAAAACAACCCAGTCCCTGACAGCCATTGTTTTTGAACCAATCAATAGGCTTCAAGAAATCTGATAGAGGGTCAAATAAGAATCAAATTTTCAAAATTAATTCAAAATCTGTCACCCTAAGCTTAGGAGATGATTTTTTTTCTTTTTGTTGCTATGAAAAACAGAATTCTGCATGGATAAAAATAGAGAGGTTGTTTTCTGTGAAGTTTCATCCCAATGACCCGCTGGTTACAGAGAGAAGGTGTTGACAGATGGATGACAGACAAGGGACCCAGACAAATGGGCGATCACAAAAACTTGGCTTGAGCACTTTGTGCTCAGGTGAGCTTTACAAAAGCATGTCTCCTCTATCAGTTTGTCAGTAATACTGATACAGGATGTTTGACCAAAATAAGTTTGACAGAAACAATGTGCTGTGCACATCATCTCAATATGGTGAACATTTGTGGCAAGTTATTTTAAAATCCTTTGAGCAGTACAATAGGTATGGAGTGGTTAAGAAATAAATTCATAGGAACAAGCTCAAGCTAGCCATGTATATATTGTTTTAATATGGTAAATATGTGTGGCAGGTTACATAAAGAGATATGAAGCAAATATAGTCATACGAAATTGGACCTATAATTGTGATCTTGAACTTAAACAAAGCTGCTTGTAACATGCACTCTAGGTACTTTAAGTAGTTCAAAAGAATATAGAGCTGACACGAAATATAGTCATATGATCTTTGACCCTCTAATTGTGACCTTGACCTTGAACAAAGTTTGATGTAGCATGTGCTCTGCACATCGTCAGAATATGGTTAGATATTTCAAAGTGGTTCAACAGTTTTGGAGTGGATCACAATGTAGTCATATGACCAGGTGGTTGAAACCTTGTCTAAATATGCATGGTGAACATTAATTTTGTGGTATGTGATTTTCAAAATCATTTAGGAGGTTCAAAAGTTTTTAATGGTGCAAACACAATTTGTGTTGGACAGGCAGAGACACAGACAACCTGAGCCAAAAACAATATGTCTCTCAATGACATCTTACAACTCTACCCAATACTTAGACAATCTTTCATTATAAAGATTTACCATATCACTACCACAAATTTGAAAGTAAGTGGAAAAACGGTTGACAACAATTAGTATTCAAGACATTCTTACTTGTGACTACATTCTGTTTCACAAAAGACACACCATCGCGCAGCAATTCCACTTCATACAAGTAACCTGGCATGAGCCCTGTGATTGGTTGTACAAGATCACTGCCATTTTGTGCAGGCAGCGTAACAGGGATGGTCTGAATGCTGCTTATATCACCAACTAGTCCATATTTAAGTTCATAAGTTGCTGTTATGTCGTCCACAGTCCACTGTACATTGATTGTTGTTTCAAATGAGGTGAATGTAACACTTTGACCAAGGCATACCTGTAAAAACAATATGTACAAACTTTAATCAACATTAGGAGAGTCTATAAAGACACATGATTTACCATTTCCCATATACAGCAAATATCAGCAGCAGCAGACGACTTTGGAAAACATTGTGGCAAAAGATTGCTCATTCTGAGCAAATTCTACTTTTGTCACAATTTTTTTTAAAAAGTCATCTGCTGCAGAGACATCAGAAAGCGTTGTTAACATAATAATTGTGACTAAATGAGAAATTGCTTATTATGAACAATTTCTCCTATTAACCCTTTACCTCATGTAGACCCTTTCTGTTGCCTCTGTAGGTAGCAGACGGCATTTTTGAAAACATGGCTACAAAAGAAGAAATTGCTCAAATAAACCACTTTCTCCTTTTGTCACCATGGTTTCAACTCTATTTAATTATCATTCTTTCATTAAAAGGGATTTTCTCTGCTTTTTCCTATGTGTTATGTCGTCAAAAAATAGAAAATCTCGATAATTGAATGGATAACCTATGACTAAAAGTGGAAAACATTCTGGCAAAAGGAGAAATTGCTCATCTTGAGCCATTTCTTCTAATGTCACTATGTTTTCAAAAAGCTGTCTGCTGCAGAGGCATCAGAATTTTAAGCGTCTATACATGTATATGGGAAAGTTTTAACCTTTTACTAGATACATTTAGTGAGTTGTCTGCTTTAAAAGTATGGGAGGAAAGTAAGTCCCTCAAAGACAAGTGGGGCAGTTTGGAAAACTAATTTTCCTTGACATGTAAAACCATTGTGATAAATGCAGCTTGTTGGCTAGGAAAGGTATTATGAGAGTACAGGCATGAGAAAGCCAAGAGAGTTTAAGAAACACAAGCAAGTTTCTTGTTTTGCCACATTATCTCCAACACACTGTATCTAACAATTATTGTTTCATTCACACATTTTCAATAAATAATTATGCCTAAATGTTTACAAAGCTGCCAGCCAAAGATTTGTTGACTGTTGTAAGTGGGAATGGCTTTATAACATTTTATAATATTTTTTAAAGAAGATAGGTAAGTGAGTGTGGTGATCTTTCCCTTCAAATGTGCTAAATTTCTATGCAAATGCATGTGGCAGTCTCATTATCTTTAGCTCAGTTTATAACTTCATCCATTAAATAAAATATTAGAATATAGTTTTAACCCTTTCCCACATATAGACACTTTCTGATGACATTGAAGGAGACTTTTGAAAACATTGTGACAAAAGGAGAAATTGCATGCATTATTCCCGCATCTATCCCATACAAGCTGATGAAGATTGTCAAGTTCATAATAACAGCAGTATAATTTTATCTAAATAAATATAATTATCTGAATAAAAATAACTAAAAAAGTTGTTGACATAATGCAGATGATGCATAAGTTAACCCTCTCATCTATTGACCATTCAGGGTATATTAGTGTCAACCCATTTCCCTATGTCAAGGAAAAGTGATGATTCGTAAAGATACAAAAATACCCTTAAGGATATAACTGTCAATACCTCAGAAAATTGTATGCATAAATATGTAATTAGTCGCCTAATTATAATTTAGTAACAGAAACACATACTGTTAACTTTTTTGAACGGTGAATTAACCCTTTCCCTCATAAAGACACTTTCTGACGCCTCTGCAGAAGATGGCTTTTTGAAAACATAGTGACAAAAGAAGAAATTGCACAAAACGTGCAATTT
>JAUELF010266256.1:0-11084 GCA_031471495.1 Clinocardium nuttallii | reverse complement strand
TATTTTATTGCCATATAAATAATACACAAGATGATATACAACATTCATTATTCATATGACAAAAGGGTTAGACTACACGTTCTAACAACTTAGATTCAGTCTGTCCCTTATGGATGACATACATCATATACTGTCTTTGAATTAACAAATAGTTAAAGGATGTTTAAATTAAACTAAGACACAAGAGTCCCTGTTAGACTTGCTGCAGACTGTACGCTATGTGTCAATATCGAGATAAAAATCAAGTCGAAATTTCCTTTTAATAGCAATTTTAACTCACTGAATGTTATTTTCATGTTCAAAGGGATGTCTAGATTTGTGTAGAATTTATTTAATGGTGCAAGTCCATATATATCTAAAATAGGAACTGTTAAATATAGCATCGGTTTCGTAACCTTTATCATCTATTTTCGCGCGTGCGCATTTCGATATGAAGAAGCGAGCACTTGGTACCAAATATTGTTTTATTTTAGATAACTAATAAACTGGTTACACATACAACAATAAGAAATATTTTGAAAATATGTCTCAAATATATATACGAGTCGACATTTCGAAAGAATACTCAAACACCTAATATAACAGATAGATAGCTAATATTGCACGTTTAAATGATTAAATACATGTGATAATAAATGTTTATTTGGCTTGAAACAAATTAAGGAAAGAGCAAACTCTGATAAACAATAATTTTAGTAATAAAGAAAATCTGGTCTTTCGCACCCAATTAATTACATACTTGCCACGTTTTAAATAATAACGTGGGACTCGCAACTGGCATTTCTCTTGCGCCATACATATAGTGTATGCATCAATGATTCAAATAAACAATTTAGCTAATATGATGTTTCAAGTGTGGTCTACTTTTTAAATACATGAGGATAAATTTTAACATCTGTGAAATGATTATTAAAAAGGAGGAAGTTTTTCAATGTTTTAAAGGTTTTCATTGTTACTTCAGACAATGAAATGATTGAATAGCTTTTGATTGCACGTAGATTTAAAATCCCAAACTGTATTTGTTGTGGTTTTATTGACAAATACAAAAAACACAAAAATATTGTCCAAAATAAATCCTGAAAAGTGTATGCTGAATTTCAACAATCCTGGAATTAGTCCTTAATGAAAACATAATGTGTATGTTTAGACTAATGTAAGTCAAGAATGCATGTGTGTTAAAAAATAATTTAATGCAGTCTTTTCCGGCGACATTGATGCCTTGCACCAACTTTCTCGTGTACGTTATTTTAGGCAGAGACATATAAACGTGTATATGTCTCTGTTTAAGGTCGCTGCTTAAAGTTGAGATGGATTGAAAACTGAAAGAAATATAATTATTAAAAAGTTTAGATTTTAACAAAGCAGACTGTTGGTTTTTTCACAGAATCGTGTAAACACTTAAGCACAACAAAAAGCTATCCAGATGACGCATCGCAAAATCTGGGTACGAATTTAATTGCAAAGTTCTAGTAAGCACAATAAATGCGAAAGTGCATTGTGGGAAGCCTCGTTACCGACGTAAACAAAGTTCACCATTGCATATTTTTGACAAAAATATCCAAACTATACCGCTTATAGTGACTTAATCAATTTTGAAATCAGAATTTTACATTTGGAGTTTGTACATGAAGGACATAGATATGGCTGGAAGAAAGGGCCAACGTTATGAAGAGAGTCAAAATGATTACGATATTGAAATTGCTGAAAGAGACGCTGACAAACAACTGAGTGATCAACAACTACAAGAAATATACGCATGGGTCGACGAAATACCTCTTTCGAGAAGCAAAAAGAACATTACACGAGATTTTTCTGATGGAGGTAATTTACTTTTATGTTTTGGGGTACGTGGAAAAACGGAAATATACTGAAATATACCGAAATACACAGACATATAGTTATTATTAGTGCACATGAATATATACATATGAAAGGGTTTTGGAGGGCTCGCCGTAAATAGTACGAGTTTGGGTGAAATTATCGTAATAGTAATATAGAGTAACCATTTGGATAACTTGCCGAAAAAAGGATTATTTAATACTAGCAGGGACTGCATCACTGGTACTTATTATATTTCGGCGAGTTATTTGAATGGTTGCTCTATTATTTTATAGGTATTATTACGGCGAGTTCTCCCAAACTCTATAAGAAATACTGTGAAATACACTTGTGTAGTATACAACTAAGCTTTTTTAAATTGAGATACATCACAGAAAAGTATTGTTTTTCATTTATGCATACCTGTTAATTTGAATTTCACTATTTTTCCTGAGTTTGCCTCCATCTTTGTTAAATTATATACGGTTATACAGCGACAGCGTTCTGAATGCCGTAGTTGTCTGGATTTTAAATGTTAAACTAATTTCACTTTAGTTTCTGGGTAATGAGTCTCGCATTATATGTATGTATACCAGTTAATAATTTTACACATTTTCTTTCTTTTAATGGTAAAATGTTGAGCCTACAAATACACCGAAATCATTATGAAAGAATAAAAAACTAAGAACAGAAAAATAGTAGAATATAAAATAAGTGAACATGCGAATTTGGTATAATTGAATATGAAATAATTCAAAGCTAAGAACAGAAAAATAGCGAAATTAAACAGAGGTAAACATGTGTATTTCGGTATAATTCAGTATGAAATAGTTCAAAACTCAGAACAGAACAATAGCAGATTTAGAATGAACAGAACGAATGTATTTCAGTATATTTCATGGTAAGTTGGTATAGTTAAGTATGTAATAATGCAAAGCAATTCTCTTCTGTGCTGTATTTCTGTACACAAATGTGTATTTTTCTACTCAGTATGTGTATTTCGGTAAATAATTATGTGTATTTCGGTAAATAATTATGTGTATTTCGGTATATTTCATGGTAAATCGGTATATTTCATGGTAAATCGGTATAGTTCAGTATGAAATAATACAAAGCTATACTGATCAGTGCTGTATTTCAGTACACAAAGGTGTATTTTTCTACACAGTATGTGTATTTCTGTTTTGATAATACAGACACATCCATCAAATGGAACTCTCTCAAAACATACAAGAGCATATTAAGTGAAATTTGGCACAATTCTATAAAAGATCTGTTTTGACTTAAAGTATGAATTTCAGTAAACAACACAGACGTTGTCTGTTTCAATAGTCAATTTTTTTAATAAAGGTAAATGGCAAAGACAGTTGGTAAAGGTAATTCAAAGGGTAGCCAGACTTTTTGACCCCCTGATTTACAAGACTTTCGATAATTCGACTCTCGGAGAGAAATTGTCGAATAGGTTTATTGTATGATTTATTTGTATAGAAACGTGTTATTTTATACAATTTTGTACGATTTTTGCCACATACTTTGCAATATAAAATGACTTTTCTTTAATTAAAGTATAGGGAGTTTCCATAATTAAGACTTAATGTCTTCAACGTCATCTGCTGCAGATTGATTGCATGCTGGAATGGGTTAAATATGCATATATTTATTTTCTAATGGTAAGTACAAAAGTACTACAATAAAGTTTCATTTGTAGTTGGTTTTTTTACCAGTAAATCTCATTTATTTTGTTTAAAGGACACTTCTGTCAGCATGAAGAATATTTTATGGCCCAAGGTTATTTTAACTAAGAAAATTAGCCAAAGAAACAATTATTGGAATATTGACAATAACTGTTTTGCCTGAAAGTGTGTTTCTGTTTATAAGCTGTGAGTTATTCTTTCTGAAATCAGTCGACTGTTGATCATTAAATGCTTATTAATTTTTTAAAAATTAATAGAGAAACAAATAAGAGTGGATGTTTCATTTGTTAAGAATTGAAATGAATTCAAATTACTTTGAATGCAACAACGTTTGGTCAGCTTGAAGATACAACTTGCTCCAGAAATGTGCTTATGGTTTACTTTACAATTACATTATACATGTACATAAACCTTAGGATTTAGTTAGCATAATTGTAAAATATTTAAAATTAGTTTAAAACTACTTACTTTATGTATTATTGAAACAAAGAGCTCCACATGGGAAAAAATCATCTCATTGCATACATTTTACAGGCAGTATACTTAAAGCTCTGATAAGGCAAATGTTTCATGTTCCAAAATCCTTATTTGACATTCGAACCCTTTATTGTGTGTACTCAAAAGCATCATTTCAGAGAGACGTTTATTTTGAGTACTTACAACATAATGTTTGGTTGAGTGGAGTAAAAATGTAATGAGTTTACTCCCCCTTATCTAGTCCTCTGTGAAAACCTGTCCAGACTTGCACCATGGTCAGAACATCATTGTGTTCCATCATATCAGAATCTACACAATTTGGCAGAAGCTTCTAAGTTCTATCAAGCTTATTTAACCCTTACCCGGCCACAGACAATGCTTTCTGATGCCTCTGTAACAGATGACTTTTGAAAACAGTGTGGCAATGATGAGCTATTTCTCCCTTTGCCACAATGTTTTCAACTCTATTCAATGATTAAACATTCATTTATTGAGATATACCATATTTTAACCAGATGTTTTTAAAGTCAACTGCTGCAGATCGTCTGTATGTGGGAAAGGGTTATGAAAAATAAGTTAAAAGAATGGGTTGCACTTGCTGATCTGGATTAACACTGTACCTTTTCCCATGGACAGGGTGATGTGTTTTCTTTAAGCCTGTGCCTCTCCAGGAAGACTTGGCTTTCAGTGACTCTATAGACTCTGGGTGTTTTCCATGTTCTTAATTCAACACCTCCATACCTAAGGTCATGGACATTGAAAAGACTTGCATGACTGCCAGAATTATTTTGGGTATCCTTAAGAGAGAGTTACAGTAATGAGAGATATTGTGGCCAAATTCCAAATGCTGTAAACATTTACTCTGCCCAGAATTTGTGCTTAAGTATGTGATTTGTTATAAACTTAAGAGGTTGGGGTCATTTCCGAGCACAGAGAACATTTGAAGAGTTTTATAGTTTCCATCCCAATTAACTCCTTATCTAAGCACAATATACGTTTCTGGTATTAGCATATATCCCTTTATGTTGCAATCAATCTAGAAATTACTTAATGAAGAACAACATTTGTGCTTTTTAGGACAGGTTAGTTGTGAATTCATATATGAAAGTCTTTTTTTTCTTTAAAGTGAACTTAAGTTGATGGATGGATGAATTTGTCTGTATTAAAGACATTTAACATTGATGTATTCCTTTTATATAGTGTCGCCTGCACCTAGGAATCACTTCTCTCTTGTCTTTGATTTAAATGGCCGTAAAAGGCGACCCATGAAATTGTTTTTGCTTAATTGATCTTCAACTTGTTGTCAATGTATTATCTGTACATTATCACAATGCCAAATTTTTCAAAACGATTTATCTGTATTCAATTTGTAAGACCAGTGAACCATGAAATGATCATATTACTGCATCATTAATGTTTAAATGTATTTGAATTAACAAACAGTTTCTGGTTTTTCTTTCAACACTGGTAGTGATGATTTTAGAGATAGTAAAACATTTTAGGCCACTCTTCATCGGGACAACGATACCGTCGGCCAATGCGTTCACACACAAAGTTGAAAACTGGAGGCAATTGAACAGGTACCCCAATCTCTCTCTACCAACAGGTCTTTTAACTTCTCAGCGATTTAGATTTTAACTGGTCATGTCATGAACTATTGTCTTGCGAAGAATGCCATGGAATGGAGTGCTTTTACTGAAACAAAGACAATAAATAATTCAGGGGGTCTAGATAAGAGGGGTAAACTGGACAATCTTTCGTCTATAATTAAAATATTATATTTTGATACCCTTTGCTAGACTTTTCTTGTAGATGAAGAACTTCAGATATAACGAAGAGAACAAACTCTAAACTATGATTGAAAAATGATACTACATGTATAAAAGTATATGGCAGACTCAACTTATCTAGAACTGTGAATTATCTGTAATCAGCTTTGTTAATTGCATGTATTGATAAAAAGTTGGTTGATTTAAAAAGTAATGTTTTGGTTTTGACTTTAATTGGTGTTTAAACAAAAAGATAAAAAAGAGTAGGATTTCCACAGTAGATACCATCCCTTAATTTTCAAGTGATTTTGTTTGAAAGACAATTGTTGCTGTGTTATAGACGGTCCAGACCATGCTATAGACATCATGTGCAGACAGTTCTTAAAGTTCATGGATAAATGCTTTAAGAACTAATTTCTTTTAATTGGGTATAAAAATGGGCTGAGGGTTTGATAGGGCTAAATGAGATAGGATAAGTAAGCAGATTCCGGTCTTCTTCAGTGCTAAGAAATTACCAACATTGCTGCTGAAGGTTTTGTTAATTGTCAGCTTTTAAGCACAATGCTTATTTGAATTTTGAAAACATAAAGATATTTTTGAAAATAAAAAAATAAGAAATATAATGAATAACTTTCTTTCTCTACAAAAAAAAGTTTGCAAATAAGAGTGTAATTGCACTTATTCTGTGGATCTTTCAGTTCAATGGTTCATTTCTCAAAAAGTATCTGTTTTGCTAAATGGTATAACATATATCAACATGTCACCCATGCATAAAGCAAAGAAAAACCTCATCATTAAATAATATTTCCTGAAATTAAAAAAAGTCGTTATTAAAAAAAAGCCAAAATTTTAAATATGTTTTAAGAAAAATTATCAAATTTGTTGTATTCTGATAATATAATTATACTGTTTTTTTTTGTTTTTTGTTTTTTATTTTAAAGACATGCATTAGTAATGAGTTAATGAATATCATGAAATTCTTTGGCACCCAGAATAAGTTGTTATATTATCAAATTATTCTCTCAGGACTATAAATGCTTTGAGTTCATTATATAGTACAGTCATTAAGTATAGACCAAGTATCAGGTTGTTTGATGATCGGTGGACATGTGAATGTATATATGTTTTATAGAATTATCCCTTTACCACATGCAGACACATTAAATGCAGCAGATGCCTTGTGAAAAATTGAACACTGGCATAATGAGCAATTCCTCCTCTTGCCACAATGTGTACAACTCTATTCCATAATTATGTATTTATAGAGATCTTTCTACATTTGTGCCAAGATAATTTCAAAGTTGTCTTCTGTATGTTTGTTGTATGTGGAAAAGGGTTTAGTAGAAGTATCATGTGATTTTCCTGCCTGCTAGATTTTGTTCTCTAGAATGATCTATCAAATAATTCATGATTTAACCCCAAGTCAAATATTCTTAACACCAAGTTTTACATTCTCTTCATGGACTACTATGGATCCACACAATTAAAAAAAAACAGGAACAGAAGAAATGATCAGATATTTTATTATTATCCTACTCTCACATTGCTTTGATAATGTAGAAACATAATGCAGCCAAAATGGCCGATTCATCCCAAAACCCTTATAGAATTCTAAAACAATTTAACTACTTTAAACTGAAGTTTTGCTGTGCATATAGGACAGAAATGAAGTATTAAAGGGATGCAGATGCATTTTAAAGTGTCTGCAGCAGATAAGCAGCAGAAAAAGTTTTCATCTTTATTTAATAATCAAACCTTCATTATTTCTATATATTTGCCTACATTTTTTCAAAGTCGTCTGCTCCAGATTTGTTGCATGCTGATAAAGGATCAAACATTATGATAGGCTTGATGAAAGTAGTATTCACATTTTAACATTTATTTGTTATATTCATGAACTCTTTACCTCATATAGACGCTTTCTGACGTCTCTGCAGCAGATGGCTTTTTAAAAACATATATATAGTGACAAAAGAAGAAATTGCACAAAACGAGCAATTCCTCCTTTTGCCACAATGTTTTCCTTTTTTAGTTATCCATTCAATTATAGAGATTTTCTTGACAAAATATGTTCAAAGTCGTTTGCTGCAGAATTGTCGTATGAGGGAAAGGGTTAAACAAATTGTCTTAAGTATTAAACTTCATCCAGAGCTTTGAATTCTTTCAAACAATTTTGAAAAAAAAATGTATACATAAAAGAAGGTCAATATTAAGTGCAAGTCATTTATTTAATAATTGTGTCTATATATACACAATATGACAACTAATAGATATGGAGAAAAGGGTTGTTCCATTGTTGTTTTGTTTTAGTCACAATCATTGATTTTGAATAGCATGCCAAAGGTTTGCCTATGATACGAATATATCTCCTTAACTTGTTTACATAAAGAAAATATTAGTTAAAAGTTTAGTTTGTCTGTAAGGCATGCAATGATTCAAATCTCCGTTGTCTGAATGAATTTGTTTCTGTGTGGCTGATTCACTTCATTGTTATCAATAAGAGTTCATTGTACATATATACATGAAGTGTGGTTTGAACATGATGTTCTGCATATGACATTTCATAAAGAAACCCTGTTCTTGCAAGATATCACTTCATTAAAAGGGCTGTCATACTAGGGCCATGTTGCCACGGCGTCCAAGAAAAATCCAGAACGCCAATCTGTGCGCAGTGGAATCGCAAGCCAGTGAAAGCGTAGGGATTGCATAGAACACCAAGCGACGGCGCGCACTTTGAGCAAGCCAAAAACAAATGCTGTCGCTCGGCAATCTGATAAGAGCGCAGTGAGGTCGCCGTTGCAGCGCAGTTAGGTCTCCTACAACGGTACAGGATTGCCGCGGGCGTGCACAGAGGTCGCACCGGTTATTGGTGGCACTTGGACGGGGTCATACGGCGTTCTCTGAGATGCGTCTCTATCGCGCTTACAAGGAGTTTTATTTTTCTTACTGCGCTCTGACAATGCTTGTATGGAGCCGCCACGGCAATCAATGCGCTCCAAATGCGCTTCTACTGTGTCAATCAACGTTTGCATGACAAGGAACCAACCCAACACAATAGAATAGAGAAATGATATATGCAAATAAAAGGAATAATGGAGAACTGATGGACATATCGTTTTTATAGGTTGTGCAAAACAACACGCCGTCAGCGCAGTGTAAGGGCCGTAAAAGCGCAGTGCTCGCGCCCTGACAACTCAATGCACGCAGTGAAAGCGCTGTGAGAGCACCATGAGAGCGCAGACAATCACCAACTAGATCTCCGTAGGAATGCGGTAGAGCTCCATGGAGCTCTGTAGAAACGCCAAGGTGGCCGTGAGAACCCCGTGACATTGCCATCTTCATGAAAAATATCAATTTTTCCTGCTATCTCATGGCGCTCTGGGAAATATAACAACGTCATGCAACCGCATTGGCAACGCGGCTAGGTGTGATAGGGGTTTTACCTTATTCATCAATGATATGGAAAGTGTGTAGCAAAATACAGCAAGATAAAGATTAAGCTTGGTTTGCTTCTTGAAGGCAGCTACAGAAACACAATCTGTTTAGAGTTGAATCACATGCCAAGCTATTAATGGCAGTCATTACATTTTTTGTTAATTGTGAATTGGTTTAAATGTTTTTCTTCATGCTGACAGGAATGTATAAATGTTAAAAAATATGTATTTATATACCCAATACTTATAAATGAGTGGGAAAACATCTTAAGAATGTCTAGCTGGGACCGAGTTCGAAACAGGTAATATTTCTTGTTTCAACAATGTCCATGAATTCTGTCTGATATTGTAAGTCATCAAAAGTCTAGCTTAACTTTTTCCCTCATTATTACAACAAATGAGCAGCAGATTACTTGGGAAAATCTTTACAAATGATGGAAAGTAAACAATTTGATGAGCAATTTCTCATTTTGCCAGCATGCATGTTATCAAAAGAAGTCTGCTGCAGTTCCGTGAAAATGGGTTAAGGCATTTCAATGTATGTTTACTTTGTCTTTATCAGGGTATAGATTTGATAGACCTGTTTATTTAGTCTTTTCTGCACAGCATCCCTTCAATTTCAAAGATGTTTTAAATTTCAGGTCTCTGATGAAAAATTTATATATACTAAAATTGTTTTTTTGTTTATAATGCATTTTGTACCATTATGTGTTAAGACTTAACTGCTGCTTGTCTTTTCTTTTGCACACATTTTATATTTGACAATTACAGTTGAGAATATAGAACAATATCCATTTATAAAGATTTTCATTTTTTTCACAAAAAACATAGTTTTGGGATGGTATATAGGAGTCAGTCGGAGGCCATATTTTGAAGCCATATTTTGTCCGGTCTTTTTTTTTTCAAACCACTGTAAAATGAAGCTTCTATACCAAGAGCTGATTTGCATATCAAAAGGTCTTTCAATTGCATGTTATTTTACAGAGTTATGGACTTCAGTTATGGTGTAGGTCAAGGTGCTGTTTTGGGGCCTATATTTATCATCTTAAGTGATAGTTCTAGTTTCCATAATCTTTACTAAATGTTAAAATTTCCAAGTTGATTGCTGCAGATTTGCTGTATGTGGGAAGCATTTTACTTCCATAATATTTTCAACTGTAATTGTTAAATTTTAGTCATAAAACTCTCTTCCACCTGATTCACTTTTAAGCTTCAAGCTTTTAAGTTTTTTGTAACAATTCTCTTTTTTGTCAAAACTGTTGCAGATATTGCTTTTAAACTTACAACAGCTGTTCACCATCATTACCTCCATCAACAGACAAGAGAACATAACTCTGTCAAGGTTTTCGTAAGAATTATGGCCCTTTTTCGACTTACAATTTTGGTTAAGTTGTTTATACCAATTCACTTTTTTTCCAAACCATTAAATATATTGTTTTGAAACTTACAACACTTGTTCACCATCATTATCTCCATCAACAGTCAAGAGAACAAAAAACAAAATTGTTTTTTGTAAGAATAATTGACCTTTTTCAACTTAGAATTTAAGTTTTTCGAACCAACCCATTATTTTCAACTTTTCGAAGAATATGAGAGCTAATACTACTTACCCATGTCACACCTTGGTTAAGGTTTTACATGCAACTAAGTCCATATCTCTGTATCTACTTGATGCATTGCATTGAAACTTTCTACAACCCTATCCCACCTATGTAGATTATCAAGTTAGATAACTCTATCCTGTATTTTATGCAAGTTATGGCCCTTTTTAGCTTGCCTATTCGAAGAAATAGGGGAGCTTATGTAATCACGTTGGCGTTGGCGTTGCCAGCTTGGTCAAACCTTTGCGTGCAAGGCCTTTTCTCAGACACTGTGTATGCTGTTGCTTTGAA
>JAUELF010266245.1:0-11085 GCA_031471495.1 Clinocardium nuttallii | reverse complement strand
CCCTATCATTACACTTCTCTAACAACACCACATAACAGGTCGTCTCGAATTGACCCTATCATTACACTTCTCTGACGTCACCACATAACAGGTCGTCTCGAATTGACCCTATCATTACACTTCTCTAACAACACCACATAACAGGTCGTCTCGAATTGACCCTATCATTACACTTCTCTGACGTCACCACATAACAGGTCGTCTCGAATTGACCCTATCATTACACTTCTCTAACAACACCACATAACAGGTCGTCTCGAATTGACCCTATCATTACACTTCTCTGACGTCACCACATAACAGGTCGTCTCGAATTGACCCTATCATTACACTTCTCTAACAACACCACATAACAGGTCGTCTCGAATTGACCCTATCATTACACTTCTCTGACGACACCACATAACAGGTCGTCTCGAATTGACCCTATCATTACACTTCATACACATGAGGACCTTGGTCCAATAGAATCGTAATCGGTAATATACACTCGGATAACTCTTCAATCACCGCTTCTCTATATCGCTTATTTAAAAGGATTATATTACGTATTTTATACCGAATGATTTTGTAAGAAATAGTTTGATTGGCTGACGCAAAGGTCAATTTGAGTGTTGACATGTATGGGGGCAGTTATAAGAACTATATTTACGAGCGAGCGATTTAATGAGATTGATCGATAGTTAAACGTTTTTAACGTACGGCAGCTCTGATTTTTCTCTTCAGCTAAAATAGCTTACAATTCTAATAATTAATATACCTTGCATTGCAGGGTCCAGAAATCACCCCGTCATTTCATGATTAAACATCATTGGATTTATTTTGGCTTAAAATGTCATGTATCATTTGACATATATACCCGCCCTTATTTAACTTTATTGCTCAATCCGTCGACATTTTCTTTCTCTTAGATGTTTAGCAGAGAATAATTTCATCTGTAGACGTGTTTGTACAGCCACTTACGATTGATAAATGACACGAGTACTTATAGTATTTAACCCTTTCCAACATACAAACAAACTGCAGCTGACGAAAAAGAACACATTTAGGCAAAACATGAAAACAGTATTTGTATGAAAGTAAACTTATCGGAAAGGTTTGCAATTATCGATGCAAAAGGAAACAATTCTGTTTACGAATAATCTTCGTTTTGCCACAATGTTTTTTCAAACGTTGGCCTCCTGCAGTGGCGTCAGAAATCGTCTGTATGTGGGAACGGATAAGATGTGTGACTCAATCGCAATATGATTAGCGGTTAAATACATACATACATTACATGAAAGTTAGGGATTCCGTTTCTTTCATAGAACTGAACTCATTTTTTCTTTACGTTTGTAAAGTGTCTTATGCTAAAATTACATCGAAAGCTGAAGAACAAATAGTGCAATTCTTGATCCAGAGAAATCTTTTCGGGATAGCAATACACACAATGATAAATAAACGTTAAAACAAGTTAATGAGGAAGAAATCATACGTTATGGATACAACGTCATTTCAAACAGAATGACACGTCACTGTATTTTCAAATCCGCCAATCACTTAGATGACCTACCATTGTATCAGTGTATTGGCCATGTTAATTAAACTGCCGAATGGTCAATACATTACTAGGTCAGTTTACATAGAAATATTCAATCAAATGACAGCGCTGCGTATTCACCATGCGACATGTTGAATTTACACGGCCACAGACCAGATTTCTTTTATCAGTGTTCTCTACAAGAAAACCAACATTATGACATCTACGTAATGTATCGACCAGATCAGCCTGCGCTATCCGTGCAGACTGATCCGAGCCGACAAAATCCGTCTACAAGGGATAGAGGTAAAGAGAAATTATTTCTGAACAGAAAATACACAAAAGGCGAAAAGTGTCTGTCTGGGTTAGCCTGCACGGCATGTTTAGACCGATCCGGTCGATACTTTTACGCAGAGACCAGACCACATGTTTAGACCGATCCGGTCGATACTTTTACGCAGAGACCAGACCACATGTTGGTTTTCTCGCGAGACGGCTCTTATATATTATGATATTTGTAAATCATCAGCATGAATAAATGTCATAACTTAGATCAAAATAACCCCTGCATTGGCAGCCCTTAAACACAAACATAGTTTCAACTGTTCTAACATCTCAAACCATGTGCTTGTGGGCAATATTATAGCAATTTATTAAACATTCGAATAATTAGCAGTGAAGTTATTTTTTCTCGTGATTTGCGCATTTAAAGATCTACCAGTTCATTCGTGTGAATTGACCAATATGCACAATATGTGCCAAATATGTATTGAAAACATATGTTAATAATCTGCAAACATTAACAAGCCATGTCAAACTTGTCAAACTGCAAATGCAAAAGTTTTGGTTTCATTGAGCCCCACTTAAATGCACATAGAACATTAAGGCTGCGTAATGTATCGACCAGCGCAGACTGATCCGGGCCGACACATTCCGTCTCCAAGGGATAGAGGGATGATTCCTAAAACAGAAAATACACAAGAGGCGAAACGTGTCTGTCCGGGTGAGCCTGCACGGCATGTTTAGACTGATCCGGTTCAGTACTTTATGCAATGACCACAATGTTGGTTTTTTCCAATACATACTTTCCAATAGGGAAATGGGGATAAAGAAACTATAAAAGATAATCTTGAGTAGTATGATTGATATGCTCTTATCTTATTTGCTTTGGACTTAATAATAATCTCGGGATAAAATACCGAATTTTAAGTATCGATACTTGATGGTTTTTGACAACTTCGATAAGAAGTTCGATTATCTTTAAACATCAGCACATCGAATAACATACCACAGGTGGTAAGATCTCTATCATGAACCAGGAATGTGCTATTCGTACCTGTGCTTGTACTCGTACTTACTCGAGTACCCAGAAAGCATCGAGTACTCATTACTTACTCTAGTACCCAGAAAGAATCCAGTACTCATTACTTATTTTAGTACCCAGAAAGCATCCAGAACTCATTACTTATTTTAGTACCCAGAAAGCATCCAGTACTCATTACTTATTTTAGTACCCAGAAAGCATCCAGTACTCATTACTTACTCGAGTACCCAGAGAGCATCCAGTACTCATTACTTACTCGAGTACCCAGAAAGCATCCAGTACCCATTACTTACTTTAGTACCCAGAAAGCATCCAGTACTCATTACTTACTCGAGTACCCAGAGAGCATCCATTACTCAGTACTTACTTTAGTACCCAGAAAGCATCCAGTACTCATTACTTACTCGAGTACCCAGAGAGCATCCAGTACTCATTACTTAATCGAATACCCAGAAAGCATCCAGTACTCATTACTTACTTTAGTACCCAGAAAGCATCCAGAACTCATTACTTACTCTAGTACCCAGAAAGCATCCAGTACTCAGTACTTACTCGAGTACCCATAAAGCATCAGGTAGTACTTACACGAGTACCCAGAACGCATCCAGTACTCATGACTTACTCTAGTACCCAGAAAGCATTCAGTAGTACTTACTCGAGTACCCAGAAAGAATCCAGTACTCATTAATTACTCGAGTACCCAGAAATAATCCAGTACTCATTACTTACTCGAGTACCCAGAAATAATCCAGTGCTCATTAATTACTCGAGTACCCAGAAATAGTCCAGTACTCATTACTTACTCGAGTACCCAGAAAGAATCCAGTACTCATGACTTACTCTAGTACCCAGAAAGCATCCAGTAGCACTTACTCGAGTACCCAGAAAGAATCCAGTACTTATTACTTACTCTAGTACCCAGAAATAATCCAGTACTCAGTACTTACTCTAGTACCCAGAAAGAATCCAGTACTCATTGCTGACTTTAGTACCCAGAAAGAATCCAGTACTCATTACTTACTCGAGTACCCAGAAAGAATTCAGTACTCTTTACTTACTCGAGTACCTAGAAAGAATAATGTACTCAGTACGTCCACGAGTACCCAGAAATCATCCAGTACTCAATACCTACTCTAGTACCCAGAAATAATGCAGTACTCATGACTTACTCTAGTACCAGAAAGAATCCAGTACTCATTACTTACTCGAGTACTCAGAAAGAATCTAGTACTCATTACTTACTTAAGTACCCAGAAAGAATCCAATACTCAGTACTTACACTAGTACCCAGAAAGCATCCAGTACTTACTCGAGTACACAGACAGAATCCAGTACTCATTACTTACTTTAGTACCCAGAAAGAATCCAGTACTCATTAATTACTCGAGTACCCAGAAAGCATCCAGTACTCATTACTTACGTGAGTACCCAGTAAGAATCCAGTACTTATTACTTACTCTAGTACCCAGAAAGAAGCCAGTACTCAGTACTTACTCTAGTACCGAGAAAGAATCCAGTACTAATTGCAGACTTTAATACCCAGAAAGAATCCAGTACTCATTACTTACTCGGGTACCCAGAAAGAATTCAGTACTCATTAATTACTTTAGTACCCAGAAAGAATTCAGTACTCATTAATTACTCGAGTACCCAGAAAGAATCCAGTACTCATTACTTACTCTAGTACCCAGAAAGAATCCATTACTCAGTACTTACGCTAGTACCGAGAAAGAATCCAGTACTCAGTACTTACGCTAGTACCGAGAAAGAATCCAGTACTCATCTTTAGTACCCAGTACTCATTACTTACTCGAGTACCCAGAAAGCATCCAGTACTCATTACTTACTTTAGTACCCAGAAAGAATCCAGTACTCATTACTTACTCGAATACACAGAAAGCATCTAGTACTCATTACTTACTCGAGTACCCAGAAAGCATCCAGTACTCATTACTTGCACGAGTACCAATAAATAATCCAGTACTCATTACTAACACGAGTACCCAGAAAGAATAAAAAACTAATTACTTACTCCAGTACCAGAAGGAATCCAGTACTCATTACTTACTCGAGTACCCAGAAAGCATCCAGTACTCATTACTTACACGAGTACCCAGAAAGAATCAAGAACTCATTACGTACTCTAGTACCAGAAAGAATCCAGTACTCATTACTTACTCGAGTACCCAGAAAGCATCCAGTACTCATTACTTACTCTAGTACCCAGAAAGCACTCATTACTTACTCTAGTACCCAGAAAGAATCCAGTACTCATTACTTGCTCTAGTACCCAGAAAGAATCCAGTACTCATTACTTACTCGAGTACACAGAAAGCATCCAGTAGTACATACACGAGTACCCATAAAGCATCCAGTACTTATTGCTTACTCTAGTACCCAGAAATAATCCAGTACTCAGTACTTACACGAGTACCCAAAAAGCATCCAGTACTCAGTACTTACACGAGTACACAGAAAGGATGTAGTACTCAGTACTTACTGTAATACCCAGAAAGCTTCCAGTAGTACTAACTCGAGTACCCGGAAAGCATCCAGTAGTACTAACTCGAGTACCCAGAAAGCATCCAATACTCATGGCTTACTCTAGTACCCAGAAAGACTCCAGTACTCAGTACTTACACGAGTACCCAGAACGCATCCAGTACTCAGTACTTACCCGAGTACACTGAAAGGATGTAGTACTCAGTACTTACTGGAATACACAGAAAGCTTACAGTAGTACTAACTCGAGTACCCAGAAAGCATCCAGTAGTTCTTACTCGAGTACCCAGAAAGCATTCAGTAATACTTCCACGAGTACAAAGAAAGCATCCAGTACTCATTGCTTTCTCTAGTACCTAGAAGGAATCCAGTACTCAGTACTTACACGAGTACCCAGAACGCATCCAGTACTCAGTACTTACACGAGTACCAAGAAAGTATCCAGTACTTACTCGAGTACCCAGAAAGCATCCCGTAGTACTTACTCGAGTACCCAAAAAGCATCAGGTAGTACTTACTCGAGTACCCAGAAAGCATCGGGTAGTACTTACACGAGTACCCAGTACTCAGTACTTACTCGAGTACCCGGGAAGCATCCAGTAGTACTTACTCGAGTACCAAGAAAGAATCCAGTAGTACTTACACGAGTACCCAGAACGCATTCAGTACTCAGTACTAACTCGAGTACCCAGAAATCATCCAGTAGTACTTACTCGAGTACCTAGAGGTATCCAGTACTCAGTACTAACTCGAGTACCCAGACATAATCCAGTAGTACTTACTCGAGTACACAGAAAGCATCCATCAGTACTTACTCGAGTACACAGAAAGTATCCAGTACTCAGTACTTACACTAGTACACAGAAAGCACCCATTACTCAGTACTTACACGAGTACCCAAAAAGCATCCAGTAGTACTAACTCGAGTACCCAAAAAGCATCCAGTACTAAGTACTTAATCGAGTACTCAGAAAGCATCAAGTACTCAGTACTTACTCGAGTACCCAGAAAGCATCCAGTAGTACTAATTCGAGTACCCAGAAAGCATCAAGTACTCAGTACTTACACGAGTACCCAAAAAGCATCCAGTACTAAGTACTTACTCGAGTACCCAAAAAGCATCCAGTAGTACTTACTCGAGTACACAGAAAGTATCCAGTAGTACTAACTCGAGTACCCAGAAAGCATCAAGTACTAATTACTTACTCGAGTACCCAGAACGCATCCAGTATAAGTACTTACTCGAGTACCCAGAAAGCATCCAGTAGTACTAACTCGAGTACCCAGAAAGCATCAAGTATAAGTACTAACTCGAGTACCCAGAAAGCATCAAGTAGTACTAACTCGAGTACCCAGAAAGCATCAAGTAGTACTAACTCGAGTACCCAGAAAGCATCCAGTAGTACTTACATCGAGTACCTAGTGGCATCCAGTACTCAGTACTTACATCGAGTACCCAGAAAGCATACACAATTAAGATATTACACGTTGTTCATGAAGACATGCCGTTCTTATGGGTGACTAATTTGTGTCCGGTGTGAACTGTGGTTTCGAAAGAGTTAATAAGTCTAAGTTCTATGTCGAATAGCGTTTTGTCTGAATTATGTCGACTCGGAATGCATTCTTATCCATGCGGAAGACATGTTATTTATGAAGGTAAATTGTGATTATTTCATTGGAATTGTCTTTTAAAAAAACATTAAACTACACCTACAAACATATTGGCTTATCGTGAGTGACAAGTCATTCCAATTGACATTGAATCAAAGTGACCACAACAGATGCTATCTTCCATCGTTCCTTTAAAACAAAAGTTATTTCTGCTATCGAAGCATATGTACTTTATTTCCGGGGTGTAAATGATGTTGCCATTTTGAAATGCCAATAATTTGATTTCAATTAACCCGTTCCGTGTTAGATATTCCTATAACTGCTCGATCATAAATGTGTGAACGTTAGACATTAACCTTGATAAATATCTAGAGCTGAACATATCTACGACGACCAAGGCTTTACGTAGTAGACGAGTTTACATAAAAATATTTCGATTCTTTTGAATTAAATCATAGACTATCCTTTCGGCGGAACGATGTATCTTTAATTGATTGGAATGATGTAGACCAACTTTTAAATTCAAAATGTGTTTAAGGACGATATCCATGTAGTTACATATGTATAAGACATTGCCAAAGATAAACAAACTTCCACAAATCATCTGAGCCCTGATTACACGCATGAGCCGTCCCGCGAGAAAACCAACATGATGGCATCAGCGTAATGAATCGAGCAGCATGCGTCTCATGGGTATAGAGGTTCAGAGTAATCATTCCTGAAACAGAAATTCCACATGTGGCGAAACGTGTCTATCCGGGTAAACCTGTGCGGCATGCTTAAGCGTATCAGGGTCGACACTTTACGCAGAGTCCGTAATGTTGGTTTTCTCGCGAGACGGCTCACATCATACCAACTCGGTGTTCCAGGTCGGCGTTCAGTTTACTAAATATATTCTAATAACGATCCCATACATTTAAAGGATAACAAAGGGTTTATTTTAATGCTCACTTATCAAAGATATATTAAATAGCCTTTTCCGTATGTTGACGATGAATATGCTACAGACGACCCTTAAATAAACTACATTTCGGTGGTCAATAAAATGTTGATATTTCATTTTTTCGAAATAACTTTTTTCAATAATATATTTTCCATATTTATTTTGTAGTTCATATATTTTCATTATTTACATTTCAAAAGGTGTAAAATCCTCAAAACGTATATAAAGACAGGATCCAAGCTTAATACGTCGTAATTAAATGTGTATGTCTTGCAGCAGTTTTCCTGATTGTAGACGCCACTTTTGTTCCACATTATTTATTTAAAAAATCCGAGCAATATCGATTTCCAATTTAAACAAAATAATTATTGCTAACTTTTTTTTAAAAATTCCTGAAGAATACTCAAAGATTAATCATTTATTTTGAATGACCTTAATTAAGAATACTTCAAATATTTATAGGGCTATAACAAACTGAAGACTACTCATAGATTACGTTCTTATTTGGAATGACACTTAAAACTACTCGTACAGTAAATGCTACTGTATAGCACCAGTGTAAATCTCCGATGTACAAAAGTTCGCCAAATAGAAGTATCTTTTTTAACGGAAAACACTTCACATTTTGGTCCAAAGAATACGGATTTTGATACTTTCATTTAATCATGTAAGCAGATATCATGTCGAATTTTGTTTAAGTATATGACTTTGAAGAAAGCTTATATCATGGTACATAATTGTAGAGGATATTTTATGGGTGCTTATTTATTATTACTGTAAATAAACGTGTTCAATAAAATGATATACCGCGAGCCTTGTCGAGCATCCTATTCAGCTTGGTTAGCGAGTTAATTAAACGCGATAATAAATAAACACGAATAAGATATTCTATTTATCAGATAAAGTAATTGATAGGCGTATTTCGAAAAATTGTAAAAGAAATTTAGCGGTTTGGGTACCAAAGTGATTAACGTTATAACGTCAAAACGATGACGTGACGTCATTAATCGTTTCCGCGTTGTTACAAAAAAATGAGCGTAAGACCGGAAATCAAACAAGTAGTGTCACATGATAAATAAGTAATGGAGTTGTGCCACTCCCAAAGAAGGCTATGATTACAACTCAAAATGGAGTCGTCTCGGAATTCCGTTTGGGCCAGCGCCTGTAAATGTGTTGACTCGATAGTACGATGATGAAAACGCGATATCACGGAACTACGATAACGAAAAGATGATAACGCGACAGTAATATAACGTAAACGTGATAATACGACCGTACGATGATGATAATGCGATATACTATCGTGTTTTCACCAGGCGATGGCCCTTACGGATTTCCGTCGTTTGGAGTGTTCATTACTACTAAGACACGATGATTATGACAACACAAACAAACAGGATTGTGAATATTGATCGAGGAATGCATTCGGTCAATTGCACTAAAACACTAAGGAAACGATGTAGACCGACGAATGCTTTGCTTACGTTTAAGGAAACTTGGTAATTAATACGAAACTCCAGAGGTACGTAGGCCTACCTATGGACGGAACGATACTTGCCACACGGTCACCAATATTGCTATGAATACAAATAGTTATCATTGTTAAGTCATGCTTCGCTTAAGACAGGTAAAACGATTACTTCCGAAAATGCGTACGAAATTTCACGAAGAAATCGTATTTAGTATTTACCCATTTCCGAGTATAGTGGTCCTAATACTGTAGCCAGACATCCAAAGTGGTATATCGATACTGTAGCCAGACATCCAAAGTGGTATATCGATACTGTAGCCAGACATCAAAAGTGGTATATCGATACTGTAGCCAGACATCCAAAGTTGTATATCGATACTGTAGCCAGACATCCAAAGTGGTTAGGCCGGAGTATAATATGAGCCGTTCCACGAGAAAATCAACATTGTGGACACGTTTAGCCTCCTGTTAGATTTTCTGTAACAGGAATCACTACTCTATACTTCTATTCCCCCGAGACGGAATGTATCGATCCGGATGAGCCTGCACGGACTGCGCATGCTGATTTGCATCGATACATTACGCAGTGTCCATATTGTTGGTTTTCTCGTTGATACCATCATATGATCAGAGGTTTTATATAATATATAAATATGATACTAATGAAATAACATGGAGGATACTTAGATACTTAGAAAGTGAAATATGACGATGGGTGACGTTAAATGCGTCTCACCGATCAAGTGTCGACATAAATTACTTTTGTTATCGCCCTTTTAATGAATGGTTTATGAATTGGTTGCCTCCTTATGAAAATTCACATAGAGAGAGAGAGAGAGAGAGAGTAATAACACCGAAGAAAGGGCGTTATAACGCGAAATAAAGTCGTAATAACGCCTTTTTAGCTATATATAATTTCTGATTTGAAGACGCTTTTCCAACCATAGATCTACGTCCCAGATCAACCAATTCCCTATGTTTTTACATTGGCTGAGCTACGATTTACGACCAACATTAACCCATTCGCAATTTCTGTCAGTGCCTGAGCTACGATCTACGACCAATTTTTCTATGTTTTTTAGTGGCTGAGCTACGGCTGAACCACTCAAAACACATAGCTTATTGGTTGATCTTGGTCATAGATCATAGCTAAGCCAATGACAAAACATTGCAAATTGGTTGATCTGGGTCGTAGATCGTAGCGCAGTTACGGAAAAAAGAACATGGCGTATTTGTTTAGTCGTAAATCATAGCTAAACCAATCAATACACATAGGTTAATGGTAGCTCAGGCACTGATAAAACATTGCAAATTGGTTGATCTGGGTCGTATATCGTAGCTCAGCCAATAAAAAATCCCCGAATTAGTTGATCGGGGTCGTAGATTGAAGCTCAGCCATTGAAGAAACTTGGCGTATTGGTTTATCTGAGTCGTAGATCGTAGCTCAACCACTCAAAACGCATAGCTTATTGGTTGATCTGGGTCGTAGATGTAACACAATGAGGCTATGAGATATACACATGATGTACGTGATGTATTAGATTCAGGTATACATGTTTCTATATACGGGTATCACGTGTGTATACGGCGTCAGCCCTATAGTATAAAATGTATGTTTTATTGAAGCGTGAGAGAGTCGGATAGAGGCGGAGAGAGGCTCTGAGAGAGAGAGAGAGAGAGGGAGAGAGAATGTGTGAGAGAGAGAGAGGGGGAGG
>JAUELF010266234.1:0-11085 GCA_031471495.1 Clinocardium nuttallii | reverse complement strand
CATCGACAGCTAAGGTCATTTAGCGTGCAATTAAATTTAATTATTCATGATCCCTGGGTAAACAAACCAGTACTAGGTTAGAAAATGTGCCTTGTCCAAGGGCACTCCACCATGACCGAATTTTCAAGTGAACTTCATGAAGGATAAAAATTAATACAAGGTCCCAGCAAAAGTTATCCAAACTTCTTAACCCTTTCCCACCTGCAGTCACATTGTGACGCAATAGCAGCAGATAAGACGACTTTTGAAAACATTGTGGCCATAAGTGAAATTGCTCATGACTTTATTTAACAATTTTTTCAGGTTTTTGTCACTATGTTTTCAAATTCGTCTGCTGCAGTTTTGTTGCGGGAACGTTCTGATAAAGATAATGAACGGAAACATAACAAAGTCTTATTTTTATTTCTTAAAGATTTTGTTTATTAGTTACTGATTGGTCATCATAATGTTATATGATTATACAATTATAAGCGGCGATACTTGCTACAATCACTTCCATTTGTGAAGTACAGTTCCTTCCCTTAACAGATTATCAAACAGCTTTTAGCACATCTGATTCTCGCAAAATGTATAGAATTAAAGGCAAAGAAGAAATTCACCTTTTTCCACAATGTTTGTCTAAAAAAGTGTTACCTTTCTGGAAATATTTTCAAAAAGAAAAGAGCAGTTCAATGAGGTCACCAATTTTGTCTTACTTTTCATACAACACTTAAATATATTCTCTCTGATAAAAGTTGTTGTACTTTTAGTCTTTTACTGAAGGTTACTGCATAACCAATTAATTAATCCTTTCCAATATACCGGCAAAGAAGGTTTTTGAAAACATTGTGGCTAAAGGAGAAATTACTTATAAAGAAACAAAAAATAAGACCCACACAAGTGAGGCTATTGCAGCTTTACTTGCATTCTTTCTGGTGAAAATATAGCACCACTCGAAAATGGAAAAGTTGCTCACGATTAATTTAAATGTTCACAGAATAAGAAGGGTACTTTCCAGCACACACCAAAGCTTGTATGAAATACAAAATTGAAAAGATACAAGTTCACGAAAAAAATAAAATAAAATGAATCAAACAATTTGATAAAAAAATCTGTCTAATGAGTGTATAATTCAAATACCTGTAGGGGTTGTTAAACCATAGTACGGGCATACTGCAAAGGTAAATGACTAAACTAAATGACTTAAACCATGGAAGCAAATTACAGGTATACAAATGTATACCTTTAAATGGGGGCTAAGACTTCTTCCAGGATCTCACAATTATCACAATGTATTCCAAGGCATTTATAAACCAAGTAGATTTCCATCATACGACATTTCTGCAGCAGACGACTTTGAACATATTTCGTCAAAAAATGGAAAATCTCTGTAATTGAATGGATAACCTATGACTAAAAGTGGAAAACATTGTGGCAAAAGGAGTCAACAATATATCTCTTTTTACTACTATGATGTGGGTACTCAACAGAATGGTCTCAATATAAGATTTTGTAGAAAATTAAGGATTAACCCTTTCACACTTGTAGATGAATTTTTACACAGACGAAGTTTGAAAATATTATGGCAAAGGGAGAAATTGCTCATAATGATCAATTCATCCTTTTGTCATAATGTTTTCAACTTTACTTAAATAGTTGTTATTTATAAAGAGTTTCCCTATATTTGACTAAATGTTTTCAGTCATCTGCTGCAATGTCGATGTATGTATGAAAGACTTAATATAAGATCCTGGTTTTGACCATATATTAATTTGAATTTAAGCGATATCATAAAAGCGGATGAAATATACCAGTATTAAACTTGAATACAAGTGTTTGAAAAAAAGCAAAAATGGGAATATTTTGTTGATTTGCTACGCGTCCTCTATTGTAAAGCAAGTCTGTTCTTTATCCCATGGTCCAATGTCATTACTCTAGTTCAATAATAGCTCTGATACTGAAAAAAACAATTTATAACAGTATTAACCCCTTCCCTGATACAACAATTCTGACGCCTCTGTAGGAGACGGTTTTTTGAAAACATAGTGACAAAAGAAGAAATTGCACAAAACATGCAATTTCTCCTTTTGACACAATGTTTTCCACTTTTCGTCATAGGTAATCCATTCAATTTTGGAGAAATCCCATTTTTTGACAAAATATGTTCAAAGTCGTCTGCTGCAGAATTGTTGTATGAGGGAAAGGGTTATATAATGGTATTGTATTGTTATATGTAACATTTTGTGGATTTTTTACATCCGATGGCACATGGGTTTCCAGTCATTATACTCTAATGAAAAGTTCATTTGGGATTATTTTAAAGAAAGTTAAAACAGACAAGGACATTTTTTGTTGTGCAATTAGTTTCTGCAAAGATTAAAATCCTGTTAGAAACACTAATTAATAGTCATCATAATTAAAAGCTTGTAACATATAATTGTTGTTCATACATTAAAACGTTTTTAAACCCTTTCCCTAATACGACAATTCTTCAGCTGACGACTTGGAACATATTTTGTCAAAAAATAGAAAATCTCTGTAATTGAATGGTTTTACAGTATGACTAAAAATAGAAAACATTGTGACAAAAGGAGAAATTGCTTGTTTTGAGCAGTTTCTTCTTTTGTTACTATGTTTTCAAAAAGCTGTCTGCAGAGGCAGAAGAAAGTGTCTGTATGAGGGAAATTTGTTAACTACTTCCCTCCCATAGAAAAAGTTTATCATATATGTTTTTAGCACACATCTTTTAGTGTCACATTCAACCTTTTCTTTCATCATGTGAGTGTGTGTACCCCATGTCAATCAGTGTATAGATTTTCGGATCTTTTCATCACATGTTTCCAATTTTCTAAAAACGGATTAACATGATTGTTTACTTGTTGTAAAGATATTTCAACTTGCAAGTCTTGTAATATTCCCACTATCAATCAAATTTTGATAGTGTCAGGTCTAAGATTAACCCTTTCCCTCATATAGACCCTTTCTCCTTTTGTCACAATGTTTTCCACTTTTTGTCAAAGGTTATCCATTCAATTTTGGAGATCGATATTCTATGTTTTGACAAAATATGTTGAAAGTCGTCTGCTGCAGAATTGTCATATGAGGGAAAGGGTTAAGAGAAGTAAAACAACCTTTGCCTACAATATATCTCTTTTCAATTAAACCCTACATTCTGGTTTTCAAAGGAATCATTTCAATTTTGAGTTTGTTGATTGATCAGGATTTAATTTTCAACAATTTTTCATTCATAATCACAGCAACCTACTCATGCGTTTCCTGGTTTTCTCACACCAGTACACCAGTGACAATACATACTTAACAAGCAACTGGCCGCTTTTACACAAAGACTGTTAAACAGCCCATTGGTGAAAGACGAATGACACATGTATGTCACAGTGACTTTTGTCAAACGTCGAAAAGAATAATTTATGGCCAAGCTTCAATTCAAACTCACAAACCTTGGATTGACTGCTTGTGTCTCTACCGAATGAGCCATCATGACTAAGCCAAATAATATGAACAAAATTAATAATACAAACTCCCTGTCAGTCTGACTCGGGGCCACCCGGGACACTATGCATATGGAAATGAACACTTAAGGTCCTGCAGAAGCCATCAAGGTTCCATTATCATCAGCAAACATGGAATCAGCAGTCATTATGCATGAGACCAGACTGGAATAATTGTAAGTCTCTACAAGGGAAATCAATTGTAAAAGTCAGTGACAACTTCATCAGGATAATTGAACTGATTCCTACCTGATTTCATCTTACCCTTTATCGTATACAGAATTCCTTCGACTTAACCTAACCCTTTCCCTCATGTAGACGCTTTCTGCAGCAGACAGCTTTTTGAAAGCATAGTGACAAAAGAAGAAATTGCACAAAACTTGCAATTTCTCATTTTGCCACAATGTTTTCCACTTTTAGTAAAAGGTTATATATCCATTCAATTATAGAGATTTTTTTGATTTTTTTGTCCAAATATGTTCAAAATCGTCTGCTGCAGAATTGGCATAATTATGAGGGAAAAGGTTAATGTAATGTATGTATCATAAACATACTTTTAAGCCTTTAGTTATTATATAAATATTGTGAATTAGTAGCAAACCATGTGGACCAAGATCAGGCTGCATGATTGAGCAAGATGATCGTTGTTTTCATATTCTTTACAAATGCAGTGTAAAGTTCTGTTTAGTAAGTAAAGTTAAACAGGATAGGTCTTAGGTTAAGAGTGGAGTAGAAAGTATAAGCAATTGCAAGTATTACTCTCAGAGCATTTAATATTAATATTTGATAATCAAAAGTTATTCATCAATACAGTGCCTATTCTAAACTATAAACCCTTTCCCACAAACAACACCTGCAGCATTAGCCACTATAATAACAACTTTGCATTAAGAATGTGGTTAAATCCCAAAAATAAAAGTATGATTATTGAATAAGAGTTGACAACATTGTGGCAAAAAAAGAGAAAATGCTTGTTTCTACTTTTTGCACACTGTTTTAAATAGCCGTCTGCTGCACTGGCATCAGAGAGCGTCTGTTATGTGAGAAAGGGTTAAAGCAACAATGAGTCATGATTGAACTTAAGCATGCAATATATAATGAAATAGTACAATTGCATGCAATCATCGATACACAGGCTCAATGTTCTACACATTTGTCAGCAAAACAGGCAGCTCCATTATTATACATTTTCAAATATATATATATATATATATAATTGTTTCAGTTACAGAACTTTATTAATTGCTTCCAAACTTCCAATAGATTACTATTTACCTCATGCGTTTTCTAAGCAGACAGCTCTTGACATATTATACTGGAAGAAAAATAAATTAATAGATACATGTACATCAAGATCTCAACATCATGTTGCATTTTTGCAGCAATAGCTTAAATTTACTTGTGATTGCTTCAATTTCTCATGGTGACTCGCGATCGGATTCCAACGTGATGCTAGACCTTGAACCCCTAATATCGCGATATACTGGAACTCCAGTGTATTAGGAAGATAACAAAACAAATTGCTCAAGAAGACTACAAAATTTCTTCCCAAAAAGTATCCCATTATATTATTATGTGCTACAATTTGAGCAGTATAGAAATGCTATGAATCAATAGCTTAAATGTATACATGCAAAAATGATAGTGTTACAACTATTTTGCAGACAGCAACAGCATGTAATAGTAAAACAAATTCTACCTGAGCTCCCCCCACCAACTGCCCCTCTTCTTTCCTTCCTTGATTCCCGAAGAGCACTTTTTTCTATCATGTATGTTTCTGATTCCATTATTCCATGTGAAAAGCACTCAGTTATAATGATAAGATCAGTCAACAACCCACGTCTTCAAATTAATGCTGTATAAACATCACTGTCACCAACACATGACCACAACCATATTCTGTGTTTCATCAATAAGTAATGTTTCACTGACTATACAACACGTTTTTCTAGGACAAATTAGAAAGCAAGGAACTAAAATAAAGACTTTTCCTGAGATGTCAATATTTACAATTGGCATGAAACTTCGGTCTGTACAACATAGCCACTTTGATAAAAACCAATAACAGAAAAACAGTCATAAACAGAGAAATTCATGATACCTCAAAATGGGCAAAAGCAGTTTGGTAAAATGAAAATCCAAGGACGCCAAGTCATCAATCATTACAGATAAATCCAATATCCCTTTCCTTAGAGTCCTCAGTTCCTACAGATTGTAACATAATTAGTCAAGTTCAATACTGACACAAAACAACGAAATACCAAGAGATCACCAACAGCTGCTTCAAAATAGACAAACACCATCATGTCATGTTCACGCTATGAGAAAGTATGATTCAGAATTGTCGAGAACATATCTTCATAATGAATTCTTCAGAAAACACATTACCTCCCATCCTACTTTACAGGCTTCAAAATGCAATTCTAGCGATTCAACCAATTCCACATCAGACTTCTAATAAGGTTGAACAGCTTAACCCTTTCCCATAATATGCAGAGGCATTTTGACTCATATATGGCATATATAACTTTTGAAATTATTGTAACAAAAGGCAATTTGTTCTCCTTTTTCCACAATTTGTTTAACTCTTCTTTATAATTAACTTTTCATTTATATATATTTTTGTTTATTTTTGCATAGATCTTTTTGAAGACATCTTCGGATTTCATTTGTTTTGCAAGAGAAGAAAATTTAACAATTACCCAAAGTAGTAAATGTTACTGAGACCAAGTTCAAAACAAGGAGACAGATAGCCTTTGGCTTCTTCGTTTTCCCTCTTCAGAAATAAATGCTTCAAAAATCACCAGCAGACAAATAAGGCAATGAATTGAAATAAGCTAATAACTAGGCAATTTGACAGTTCTAACAGACTTGCATTTTCCCAGCTAAGGAATTTCAATTGTAAAGAAAAGAATAATAATGTGGAATAAGACCGAAGTCATTAACCCAGTTTACAATAATCAGAGGCTTGTTCAGCTTAATATTAGGATTATAATTACAATGAGTATGTCATTAAAAATGAGGTTCATTAATTTTCAACATCAAGTAATTAATACTTTCAGACACACACCTTCTCATCTGCCTTTATCTTGTAACAAAATATTGTATTACATTCTTGCAATTTAACTCTCTAAGTGATATGTGTAGTAGTTAATCCTTAGAATTACATTTCCAAACTTTCATTTATCTTATTGCAAAAATAAGGGTGACAAAAATTACATAATAGTATATAAATGTAGCAAGATCAGCATTTCTTTCAACTATTATAAACAATGACTTTAAGGAGTGATATAGCTGACAGTCACATGGTAAAGTTGTATACATGTACATGCAATATGCCGATAAAGGTAACGATCAACCATGTTTGGTGAAGATTAAAATTGGTTTGCTCACACAGCTAATTTAGAAAATTCTAAATATAGTAAGAGGCCATAAAACTGAATTGTCTATTAAGTTGGGTTTATTGATTGGGGTTTAACGCCATTTTAACCATTTTTCCGTCATATCACAGCGGCCAGTTCACCATCTCATAATTGTTTCCCTGTTTTCTCAAACCACTGTACTCCACACAACATACTTGCTAAGCAACTGGCTGCTTTTCCACATAGATTGTAAGCTTAAGCCCATTGGTGAAAAATTAGTGACCCTTCTGTCACAGTGACTTTTGTCAAACGTCGGAAAGAATGTTGGCCGAGCTGGGATTGCAAAGTACGATCCCTGGATTGACAAGCGTTGCTCAGTGTCAGGAAAATAAAGATATATATCCTTTTACCTCTATATACCGGCCTGTGAAATCTTCGTAATCATATACAGTACTTACAGTTACAAAGGTAAGAGTGTGAACACTGAATGAATATGTAATAAAATACAGAGACACATACAGTTATGATTTATTAACTTGGTTTGCAATGGTCACCACAATACAGGTACAATTGAAAACAAGAACTTCATGATTTCCTTTTTTTCAGTAACAGTGTGCAAAATACAAACAGCTAACAAGAAATCGCAGCCCCTGACGCTTGTGCGATTATGGAAAATTGTGTGTACCCCATTAGTCCAATAGAGTCAAATTTTGCCCATTTTCCTTAACAGTTGACATAACATTTTGTTCCTATTGTAATAAATCCACATTGTGGAAATACCACTCTCGTTGAAAACCATGGTTGTGCTCATACACAATCTAGATTTTTTTTTTTTTATTTAATCTGTTGTTTCTGTCATTGATTGATTGATAGGGTTTAACACCGTTTCAACAATTTTTCAGTCATATCAAGGCGGCCAGTTCACCTTAGTAACTCATGCATTTACTATCTTTCTCACACCAGACACACCAGAAGTCCAGAACTGTGTGCTTTTTCACATAGATGTGTAGTAAGCCCATTGGTGAAGGACGAATGACGCATGTCACAGTGACTTTTGTCAAACATCGGGAATTAAGACTGTTGGTCGAACTGAGTTTCGATCTTACCACCGCTGGATTGACAGCCTGCATCGCTACCAACTGTGCTAATGGGGCTTCTGTTTCTCTCACCAATACCAAAGAAATAACATTAATTTGATGTCTGTTTCTCTTTTAGCAACAACATATTTTTTCAAGAAATGAGAGTATCAAGAGGTTTTGATGTGTGAACGCATTATCAGACGCTTAAAGTACTATGTATATTATCAAAAACACTGAAAACCAAATCATTTTATTAGTCTTTGCGCAGAAGCGTGCAACTTATATTTTTAATAGGTTTTCAGAAATCACATGGTTGGATGAGTTGTTATTGGAAAGAAACAAATTAAGATGTCTTGAACATATTACAACTGTGTTTGTTTAAAAACACACTAAGTAATGACACATCTAAAATGATATAAATATTCTGATGTTTAAACTCATAATTTCAAGTTTCTTTATGTTGACTCGCATTTAAGTTTTGTCGTCTTATTTACGAAGAAAAAAGTATCCCTACTAGACTCGCATCAAACCCCCCCTGCAGCAGACTGTTGTGTGTCAATATTGAGATAACAATCATGTCGAAATCTCCTTTCAATAGTAATTTTAACTTTCTAAATGTTAATTAATTTAATGTTCAAAGAGTCTTAGTTTCTGAAGAATTCATTTTATAATGTTTATAATCATGTACATCTAAAATATGAACTGTTTCTACGCTAGAACTTAGCAAGTGCCTCCAGCATAGTTTGTGATTTCCGCGCATGCGCATTTCGATATGAAGCCTTGCTCGCAACTGAGAATCAGCGGTGCAGTCTAGGTGTAACAGTGACCTAGAAAAAATGTCGGACAAATCCCAAAGCGAAACTTAAAACATAAATAAATTTATATTCATGCTGCCTCCTCATATTATCTGGCTGATTTTACATAATGGTGTTTTCTTACCCTTTTAATGTTGTCATTGTGTATCGATAGCGTGAACAAAATAAGCTTTTGTGACCAAAACAAAATGTGTGTGCTATTTTAGGGCATACATGTACTTGCTAGTGTGTAAACGATTTTATTTACCATTCATTGACAGTGTGATGTTACTGTGTACAGTCTAACACAGATGCATTTGTAAACATAAACAAAAATTAGAAATATTTTGAAAATATGTCTCAAATATATGCCTGTTTTGGTCGCGAGTATTTATAAGTTAAATAATTTGGCTCTTACAGAATGAGAATAAATGTATAAGATCTTTTTACGCGTTTTTGAGGAAATACCTCCCGAAAGCTTCTCTTTATATTATATATTTATTATATATATCATGCGACACAAAAACAAACATCAATACAATGCTGTAAACAATCTATAACAAGATGTGTTTGTGAAACACCAGTGCCCCCTAATGGCAACATCTACAAGGAATGCACATGTAAAATATGGAAGCCGTTCATGTTACAGTTTAAAAGTAGTGGTCAAGGTTAAAGATTTCATTTTTTGCCACAGACAGAGTTACAGACAGGCCAAAAACTATATGCCCCCGAATCTGTGATTCCAGGGGCATAAACTGCAATGCAAAGAACAGTTCAATGATATACTTTAATTTTCAATTAAAAGAAAATTAAAACATGTTTAAGTTTTTTAAAGATTTTTTATAAAACAAGGAAAACGTAGATAGGCAACAATTCGATATTGACAGACCGTCAAATATGTATGTGTGTTAAAAAAAATGAATGCAGTCTTTTCCGGCGACATTGATGCCTTGCATTAACTTTCTCTTGTCACTTTCATTTATTGCAATGCTAATTAAAACATCAGTCTTCCATCAAGAGGAAAAGGCATTTATGATGGAAATCCAGAATGTCAGATTTTCAACAACAAAAAGGTCAATCAATAAACAAATTAACCATGCAATCTGTATATTTGTTATATTTGCATGTGCCAAAATGACTGTTTCATGTTAGATTTATGCACTATTTGTAAAAAATAAAGCATCAATCCTGCAAAGGACGCTGTCTAGCCTTATGATGATTCCTATATATACATATAAGTTCTTATAATTGCCTGATAGAATCTGCTCCAATTTTAGAATCTTCTACACTTAACAGTAACCACATGCAGGTGCATTACGGAGAGCATCTGCATTACTTATGAAAACATTGTGGCAATTTTTCCTTTTATTAATTAAAATATGTATCCTATGAAAACAATTTGAATACTAAGATGAAATTGTGAGGCAATAACAATTAAAAAGAGGACGATGATGGTCCTATATATTGTACACCTGATCTAATAGAACTTCCAATTAATTATTGTTTTCAATGATCTTTGACTTACTCAATAAATTGAAGCAAAATTCGACCTGCTCACTGGTGCTCATATTTTTTATCAATTGACAAGTTTTTAGTTTACATATATGTATGTGAGAAAACAAAGCTAAATCCTCTATGGATTGGTTTAGGAGCAGTTGTTTGTAGGAAAGGTGAAGGGGCAGATGGACGGAAAGTCAGAGGGCTAGATGAGGAGAAAACTGGCCTTTCCTCACCTATATTCTCTTATGACTCAAAAAACCCTTTGTTGTGGGTACACCAAAGAATCATTCAGATTATTTTGAGTTCCAAAAAGTGGAAACAAAGGGTTTAAATGTCAAGTAAGGGTTTTGGAATTTTAAATACTCAGCATATTTAGGTCTCAGGTGAGTGATCACAATACAAGTAGCTCAAGCTGCGCTTTGTGCAAATACATTGTGCAACATATCTCTTTTGTCTGATCTTACTACATGAATTTGCAACAGTTATCATTATTAGCTTTATTTTTATATTTTAACAACAAAATATTCATGAAAAAAGTCTCAGGTACAAACTGGAAGTCAATAAGCCTTCTTATTAATTCTTTTTACCCTTATCAATTATGAAAGAACATTATTATATGTTTCCTTTACTAATATTTCAGAGAATAACTATATCTTAACCGTTTCCCTCGTACGACAATTCTGAAGCAGACGACTTTGAACATATTTTGTCAAAATATAGAAAATCTCTATAATTGTATGGATAACCTATGACAAAAAGTGGACAACATTATGACAAAAGAAAACGTGCAATTTCTTCTTTTGTCATTATGTTTTCAAAAAGCTGTCTGCTGCAGAGGCGTCAGAAAGCGTCTATATGAGGG
>JAUELF010266233.1:0-20247 GCA_031471495.1 Clinocardium nuttallii | reverse complement strand
CCCGAAAGAATGTTCGCCTCAACCGGGTATCGAACCCGTGACCTCCAGATCACGCTGATATGAAGGTAATTAACCTTTACCCACATACAACGGATCTGCTGCAGACGACTTTGAAAACAACTTTGCAATGACATAAAAACAAACCTATAAATGAAAGTTTAATTATTGATCCGACATTGAGGCAAGACGAAAGGTTACTCAGACATATGCTCTTAAATTTCTGTTAACACTCATTAAAGCGTTTTCGTAAATAGGTAGTAAATATATATAAGTAGTTGGCTACATAATGAGTTTTGGAAGAAAAATTAAATCAACTTTAGGTAAAATTTGTCTTTCGCGGAATTTATAAATGTAAACGACAGATTAAAACTAATGTAAAATGTGAATGATAAAACAAAGGTGGTGACAACAAAAAGAACGCATGGTATAACTTTCTTTCATACGTTATAATGTTAATGTATCGACAGCAATTTTTACTTCATATTCCGTTTAGAAATATATTTCAAATATATTGTAATAAATAAGCAGTAAACATTGACAACATATAAATGTGTTACGAACATTTTCCTGCAAATAATGTGTTAAATAAATACGCACTAGAATGATAACTACTGATAGATAAGTATTTACTGCCTCAACACTAGAAAATTTTAACACATGAAAATACTCACGTATTGGTCCCGTTGTAGTGAAGTTTTGACCTAGAGAAAGTTAAACGAATAATATACATTTATTTTAATTGAGTTTTGAATCATTCAATTATGCTTTATACCTGCAAGTAAACAAGAGGACCATGATCGCCCTGATTTGTTCCCCTGAGTTATGCCAACCATAATATGGTTAATCACAATAACTAATTTTCCGATAAGGTAAGCTAATACTATTTCAAAAACTTTAAACAAGATGTCCTCCAGATTTTAACTAGTGACCTGGTATTTGAACCCACATTCAAAGTTGGCATATATATCAAGACAAATGTTCCGACAAATGTTAAGCTGCTGAAGCCAAAAATGCAATCACGAGAGTGTTACTAGATTGTATTTTTTTAAATTTGGCCTAGAGATATAGTTTTTACCGGAGTTTCCACTTCACTTGGGTTTCCTTCAATTTGACCGTTTGCCCCGACTTTTTGTCTTAGATCCAGTTTCGAACTTGGTCAATATTTGACAGAGGTGTATGTTCTGATAACCTGTCATAATAATCGGATGCAACATGTTGCATATAGAGTGTTCACATTGCAATTGTTGCCAACTGATAGCATGTGATCACAGTAGTCCGCCCCATGTGCCCTTTGTGCCGGTTATAGTACATTCACTGGCTCAAAACTGATTGACAAAATCATGTATGAGCAAGGGTTTATGACATTTTTCTACGAAGCATAGTTAACACGTTACTATCCGAAGATCCGTGAAATCATCATTCGAACTACTTTAAATAGACAAATATGGAACTCTCTCGACTGCTCATCGTGGTTTTTCTTTTTTCCATATTGGAGTACTCGAATATGTTCTTTTCGGATGTAATGGTTCGAATAATGCCTGATGAAATACTTAGTTCATGAATATTATACTGTATCATTTGAAAATCACATTTGAAAAGTATAAATATGTAAATGTAGTGTAAGTGTAAGTACCTACATTTATTTGATACTGTGCATTTCTCACAAAACGTTGTAACCCAGTTGTAACACTCATCAGTTTTGCAGATAGCGAATGGGACGATTTTGTCATCTGTACATGTCAGTCGTGCACGGCAGGCGTAAGGATGTTTAACTACCTCATTACTTTCTTTATCATCACAGTAATTCCCTTAAAAAACATGTATAAGGTATACAAACCCAAACTACTGTGATTGTAAGAGCTCTTTCTACATGAACATATCTAAAGAAATTCAACTATTGACGGATGAAGGTTTAATTTCAAGATAGATAAGAAGTCAGTGTTAAGGAAAGCAAAGTCTTTATGTATGTACAGCGGTCGTTTCCCCTCAATATGTTTTGTATTTCAAACAAACTACAACATGGCTTTTGTTTGTGATGCAGAAACTGCGTTCGGAATTGGGTGTACCGGAGAGCATATATCGATTGTTTTTTATTTGCTAAATACTGCATCTTATAAGCATATCGGATCTATGAATTACAAATACATTTTCAACTTATGAACATTATAAAATGAAAATGTAGAAATTCTAAAAGGCAAAACGCGTCATCAATGGAATGTACATATTAAACGACAAAAAACACTTTTTTCATTCCAGGATTGTTTTGAAATAAATTAAATAATGTTACTTTAAAACACAATAATGTGACAATGCAGCTATTGCTTTTCTATTTAATACTCATTTCATTGGTGCATCTAAGAGCATTATCTACAGAATTCGAGTTACATGTATTTATAAATGACGGTAACACATGTGTTTTCCTATACCTCACCTGGCAATACTCGCACTGTACGAGAGACAGCTATCGTAGAGTTGGTATCCATAATATGGTTATTGCGTACGGTACACTTCATTATTGTATTGTCCCATGACATATTGTAAATATTAAAATATCTGAGTCTCCCATTCGAAGAGCACTCATCATCGTTGTTGGTATAATCGACAGAGACGTTCATCATGTGGAAGGCCCCATCCATGTTTGTTTCTAATTGAAGGATACCCATTGGGTATCCAAGGTCCGCTGAGCAAGATGTAGGGAAATCCGCCCACGGCGATTGGTCCTCAATTGTCTCCAGTGATAGGTGAAAGTCTGGAAAAACTGGTTTACCTATTGATATAAGATCATTCATGGCTTACATTATATCATAATTAGTGTGATATATGAACTAGAATCGTCTTTTATTTGAATAACTGATCTCTTCAAATACGTGTGATGATGTTTTGATACATGCTTATATGAAAGAATGTGACAGATTGTGTTTACATTATTAATTTTATATAAATTTTAAATGCGAAATCACGAGGTAAAAAAATAATGCAGATTTACCGATATGTCGATATCCCATACATACAATACGATCATTTCTTCAATAATTATGGAGACGACAGACCTTTTTTCAATCATGATGACAAAGACTTACGCTTCATAACGAGATGGACAGCTGTTGATATTGAGGTTCCATCAGTTGTATTCGTCTCACATCTGTAAATACCTTTGTCCTTACATTCCGTTATGTTGATTTTTACATAACCAATTGATCTAGTATCAAGTCTTTTGTCGTTGTGGTAAATTGTCATGTTCCTAAAGTCCGGTGTATTTTCGACAACGCAAAGAAGATGGAGTGGATCACCGATGAATACAGACATAGTCTGTGATACGTTTACAAAGTAGATACCTGAAATGTGTAAACGACTTTTACGGAGTCATCTCATGCAAACCTTAGATGTTAATATACATCAGCCATCTTTCTCAATCTTACTCATAGTTTAGGATATTTCATTTAAATTTAAATAATTTTCATTTATATCATTTTGAAAAGACAGTATGTATTGATCATAAGTTTGTTATTATGATGTTAGTCGTATATTTTGCTTCGAAACTTTGCTCTGTTAATGTTACATGTCAATAGTTGGGAGCTTTAACCCTACTTAGAGAACAATTTATGTACTACCTTCAACGCTGACAAATATGGAAAGTAAAGTAGGTTAATTTGATGGCATGCGTAATGCATACACGGAGTATAATGTGAGCAATAGTTCATTGCAGATGGAAAGAAACAGGTACATACTTGGAGATTCGAGAACCATCGTAAAGGTGTTAGAAGATAAAACAAGCTCAGTGTTATTGAATAAGGAACAACGGAATTTAGAGTTGTTGAAAGATTCTATAGGATACAGGGGAAGCCTCCAAGATCGTAGATTTAAACATTCACTGTTGGATGTGTCATCTATATATTCCGTTTCTGGACTTCGAACGAATTCAGTCTGATTCTGTGAGATAAGAAAAGTGTATATGATATTAATAATACAATACATACGGTGTGCCTCGCTCACAACAAAGTGTTTTTGCAACCAACGTTTACCGTCTGTCATATGTTGCAAATAGTTTTACCCTTTGGACATCTATCCCTCAGGATTTATAGAAAGAATAATAAGATTAAACAGTTTGAAAATTTAAATTATGTATTCAAAGAATACAGTTACTGACATACCTGAAGTTTATATTCGAAAACAAGAGATGCCAACGCTTCACCGTTCGTATTACTTCCTAGGTTTCCGGAACAAGTGATATCTGTAAGCTGACCAAGGAAAGACGTTGAAGGTCCGAAAATTTGCGCATTTGATGGGTTCGCTGTAAAAAGTGATAGGTTGATTTGAGGAAATCGCTTTTTAATATACTTACGTATGTACAAAGAATCATTCATAATTTTCATTATATGAACTTACCATTCATATATGATTTTCTGTTAATATGTGATAGAGATAGGTGATGACGCGGATTCTATGATCTTAGATAGGTGATGATGCGGATTCCATGATCTTAGATAGTCGATGACGCAGATTCCATGATCTTAGATAGGTGATGACGCGGATTCCTTGATCTTAGATAGGTGATGACGGAGATTCCATGATCTTAGATAAGTGATGACGCGGAATCCATGATCTTAGATATGGGATGATGCGGATTCCATGATCTGAGATAGGTGATGACGCGGATTCCATGATCTGAGATCGGTGTTTGTGTAAGCAAAATATAACTTTACATACTTATATCATTATATAAGTGTCTCTATTTCGTAATCTGCCTGAACTATCGGCATTATTATTGCATACATTGACGAAACAGACGTATAGCTAATCAAAACATGGGCCTAAAGGAGTCATGGTCAAAAGTAATTGCGACAAACTCTTCGTATTCATAACGACTGCTGGGGTAACCGTTTTATCTGTTTGGTGGCAATACGTTCCAGTTGCGAAGTAAATATCCTTAAATGGTAAAAGTCATTTCGAGCACAAAATTAATTGTTCATTATGTCAATAAGATGTCGTTTTCTTTAGTAAAACACGATGATATACCCGGTTATACATTACAGTAAGAACTTCCCATCGACAGTATTCGACTGTTACTGCACACAGGTTTCATTTCTTAATGTTGGGTTGGGGCAATATGTTTAATCATATAGAGCGTAATACAAGGCTTCGTGTTAATGTTATAGCCCTGTTTGCGTTGTATTCTATGAGTAAACACAAATATCACATTGATTGCGTTATTTATTATCTAAAATAACGTGATTATGAATATAACTTGATTTAAATACGGTGATAATGACCTAAAACACTAAGTCATATAATGATGTCGAAGACCAGAATGTGAAACTGTCTCTTTGAACATTTTGCCCGCATGTCTTGAAAATTAACAATGTACATTCGTGCTGACTAATCGAGCGCTAAAGCTTTTTGCAAATATATTAGTGTACGCTCACATGTCACAAGCATACAACCTTAGGAAAATTTAAAATTTGATAGACAAGGAATCAACCTATAACATTGTGCCCCGGGTTATTCAAGACTTTCATACAAAGGCCTGGCAATGCATTATAATTGTTTAACATTGCATTGTTAGTTTAAGTATGTACAACGTATATGCTTAATTAAAGACGTTGTATGTAACATGTGTTGTGTTCTTCATAGCCATGTCAATTACAATGTTGTAAACGTATTTAATCTCTCAATTTTGGATTTAATTCACAAAATTTGAAACTCTTTGCACCGTTCCGTTTTACACCACGAGAGCGGTCTTTTTAATCTACCAACTGTTCTTCAAGCTAGTATTCCTAATAGAGGGGATATCATATTATTGACATTTGTTTTAATGGCCATGATACAGATGCGGATGAAACAGTGTGAATGATTTTCCTACCATGTTACCAAAAGTATATACAATAGATTATCTGTTTTCAGACTTTTCTACGCAAACGACATATGTATTGGTTAGGTTTCAAGGAAGCATATATGTGAACATGAGTTACATAAGCAAACAGTCAATGTAAAATAGAAAAACCTTACCTAACAACAATAACGATTTGATACTTACACACACTTTGCCGGTAAATGACATCATGGATGACATCATTGATAGAAATGTTAAACGAACCTTCATTTACGCACTCTACTGGGATACTTATTATTAACCCCGCTTCAGTGAGATTAAACGTTACTCCATTGTTGATTTCGATCTGCTGGTGTAGGTTCGGTGTTGGAAATGTTTGAGGAGTCAGGTCGTTCTGTTTTATTGCGAGATTTGTAACCGACTCGATGTTACGTATCCGACAAATAAAGACATTAGACCCATACAGAGCGGCTTTAGTTTCATCGATACAATGTAGATCTGTATTAATATTAAGTAGACTACATATAAAGTAAACTATACATTATACATTTATAATATGTAACAAGTGGTAATAATTCGATGAACACAAAGAAACAATGGTTGAAACGGTGTTTTGTTTTTTAATTAATCAAACCTTAGAAACCGAATAAAACGCTACAAGTTATACCAAATTTAAAAAGAATCTTGGTAACTGACATGATCCGTCCTGCGCATTTATGAGCCATTGTGAGATAACTCACAACATCACGTTTCAATGCGGCCCTTGCTTTAATTTTAAATAAACTACGTTAGCTTTGCCGTATGGTCATAGCATTGTATTATATAAAATGTGCTGATTTATCGATTGATTGGGGGTTTAACGCCGTTGTTCACCTTATGTGTTTCCTTGCTTTGTCATACAAGTACTCGACACAACACACTTTCGAAACAACTGGCTGCTTTTCCACATGTACTGTTAGCCCATTGGTGGAAGACGAATGACGCTTATCAATGTGACTTTTGTCAAACATCAGGAAAACAGTTGGCCGATCTTGGTTTCGAAAGCACTGTCCCGGATTCACATCCCGCGTCGCAACTGACTTAGCCGCCGGGGCTCGACTCTCCATAAAAGTTATAATACTTATATACTTACAAGGATCTGTAGGAACTGAAAATAATATAATGCATCAATATATACTAGTTACGAGAAGTGTTACAGCACTTATCTTCAGATTAACCCTTTCCCACATACTGACGCCTTTGTATTAGGGATATTTGAAAATATTACTGTAAGAGGTGAACTTTCTAATCGTGAGCAGTTTCCCACTTTGTTACAATGTCTCAACTCTTGTCTATGATTAATATTTTCATTGACAAAGATCTTCCCATTTTTTAATAGAGGTTTGTGAGATTTGTATGTTGCAATTTTTAATTTGTTATATGTGGGAAAGGGTTAAATATTACTACCTTGATCTGCTTATCCTGCGGGTTCGAATTAAGTACTAACCTGTTATATTATGAAGTGCTTTTATAATATGCTTTCAGAGTTCACGGTCGTAACGTGATAACTAAAAGACTAATGAAATAATACCTCCTGTTATTCAATGATTTTGGTACAAAACACGTTTTTACTTAATACGATACGTGAATGGTACGGGTAATATGTTACGTGTAATAATTTTAACAATGATTGAGTTATATCACTTAACCAGGTTCGAGCGAGCCAGTCGTAATGATAACCCCACAACCCTGAGCGCCAATGAGGAAAGTCATTATTTCCTTTTTAAACGTCTTAGGTATGAACCGACCGGGCATCGAACCCGCACCCGAGGCGGATGACCTACTACTACTACTACGAGACGGCGGGTAATAGGAAAAACAAGTAGTCGTTCTATATTATCTAAACTCATTTAAACATTTTTCAAGTGCCTCAACTGAAAATTGTCACCCACACATTCAAGCATCATTATTACTTTAATAAGAAACACGATATTAGTAAAACTATGCAAAGACATATTTCTATCAATCATTTTTGAAAATCAATATCAACACCATATATCTAAATATATGTGCGCCTTGCTCAGGTAAAATATTCTTTGAGTACCGCGACTGATTTTGGTATTCTCTTTTCGCCAAATAATCACGTGACTTTGAATGTACATATAACTCCTTACAACCATTGCATTTATACCATTTAGTATGGCAGACCACGGTCTACGATGAACATAATCATCAAATTATTCCCGGATCATGTTCCATATAAGAAAAATAAGGATTCGGTACGTACCTGCATCTATGCAAACAGGGTAACCACTCCACGCACCATTTTCAGAGCAACGGACAGATTCTTCTGCAGTATCAAAGAGGTAATATCCGTCCACGCAGGATACTATTATCGTTGACCCTAAGCTTGTGCCGTTTTGTGAAACAACTGTCATGTTGTCTGGTACCAGAAATTCTCCACAATCTTTAATGCATCCATGTGCTGCACTCCACGAACCATTTGCTAGGCATTCTATGCTAGTGTTATATATCGATATGTAACCATTCTGGCATACAACGTCAATCGATGACCCATATGTCGTCATCCCCGTCTGAAACTCTCTGGCGTTAAAAGGTGGTATGGGGTTGCCACAGTCGACTATATTGCACTTCGGGTATTCAGTCCAATTACCATTCATTTCACATACAACTTCTGCACTGCCTTCAACGTGAAAGCCAGTATTGCATTCCACACCAAATGTATCCATGTTCTGGATCCCTGAGGAATTAACCAACTGACCATTTGCAACGGCGTGTGGGAAACCACAGTTTACTGGAATGTAAATATATGCAGATTTAAAGAGAATATGTGAGTGCTTAAAAGTCCGATCAAGAAAGATCGTCTCTCCGCATCAAGAATAGTTTGGTCAAAATACACAAAATATGTTAACAACTGAAGTCAGTGGTATCTTTACAAATTGCAATGACATATATTGAAGTTACTTTTGCTACGATTAGTATGTATAACCGTAAGTAAGACGTCAAGATAAACACCTATGTAGAACGTTGGTATAAGTTATTTAGATGTTACTCAGTAGTAAAAGTAGTATTATAAACTCAACTACATAACCAGATGCCCGATACCCTACCTATTAAAATGATAAATAGTACCATTTGAACCATTTTCCTTAAGGTTGATTACGTTTATGATGATGGATGCATGCAATCAATTCGGTACAACAAATGTACTTATAATTGACACATTGTTTACTCTGATTGCATGAATCATATTTGAAGAGCGCAGTTTCAAACATTTGATAACGAGCTGTATTAAACTGTGCTCTGCAATTGTGTTTGCGGGTACACATTTCAAAATATCAACCTTTTACGTTTCTTCGTCGGACTCGCACTATTTCGAGTCGTCTTCGTTGAAAAACACAATACTACCACATGTTATAGCTTTGAAACTGTAATAACGGTCCATATTAGGAAAGTTGAACAGTTTGCTGCAATGGAAAATATCGTCTAAAACAACATTCCTCTACGAATGAATACAGACTATGCTAATTAAAACATCTAAAAAGGGTACTGCTCATACCTTCATTACAATTCAATCCGACGAAAGTCTCATTCGAGTCATGGTGAATCCATATCCCTTCGGTACTACACACAATGACATTTGTAATGCTGTTCCTCTCACAAGAAACGACGGCAATCGATCCGTAAGTTGTTAAGGTTGTGAATACGCTAGTTCCAGGTTGTGATGCTACCTTGCCACAATCAGCGATTTTACATACCATCCCATCTGTCCATTGACCATCTTCTTCACATGTGGTGAAGTTATCTCCCGTTAGTGTGTATCCGGAAGCACACGAAGCTTCTACTATGGTACCATAGCTTGTGTTTGAATATGCCTTTAGTATGCTGTTTTCGGGTTGAGTTGGATGTCCACAATCTACAAAGGTAAATGATAACAGTATTTTTCTAAAACATGATAAATGACAAATAAAATGTTTTCACATTGATTAATAAACGTCCTTTAAATTAACTAAATTAATTATGCATCGACTGCATATAAATGTTACATCGGGATGCTTTTTAAATTTAAGTATCGTAACTTTACAATGAAATAACAAAGAACTATTCTATTGAATTACACAACCTTGTAATGAACATGTTTAATTTTTAAAATTAAATACGTATGCGAAATTATTACCAATTAGTATACATTTAACATGCTCGTCCCACTGTGCGCTTGAATTACATCTTGTTTTTGACATCCTCGTATTTTCTAACTGAAACCCCTCAACACATTCAATGTTCGCGATGGAATTGTATTGAGTTTCGTCAGAATACGATAGAACTACACCATGGTCTATTTCCAGCAAGGGGCACTCCACTGGGGCGCACTTGATAACTGTATTCCAAGATCCAGATTCTAGGCATGTGATATAAGAACGGTTATCTGCGGGATCATATCCTTCAATGCATTTAGTTTCAATAGTTGAGTTGACTTGCGTAGTAAACGGTTTAACCAGTGAACCATAAGCTGGTGCTTCGGGAAGTCCGCAATCTACCAGAACACACGTCGGCAAAGCCTCCCATTTTCCTGATTCCAGACAGTGAACTTCAGCGTTTCCTTCGATGTTATAACCTTTATCACATTCAAACAATGCATGATCCCCAATGGACACGCCAGTGTTATTGAACTCTGAACCATGCTGTATGGTTTCGGTAAGTTTGCCACATGTTGTCAATATACATTGTGGAACGGATGGCCACTTGCCATTAGAATTGCAATAAACTGATGACGAACCATTAAGTTCGTATCCCTGTTCACAAATAAGTTCAAGATAAGATTCGTTTTTAACTGTAATGTAACTGTTTGCTGGAGTTTCAAAGGATTCACATAGTGTTTCTTCGCATACCGGTTTGTCTTGCCATTGTTCGTCTAGCCCACAGTAAATTGGGTTAGCCCCGCTGGCCGAAAAGCCTTCATTACATTTGAATAAAGCGTTAGAGGCATACGTATTCCCTGTTTTATTAACAAACTGTCCATTGACTATTGTAGTTTCTAATATCCCACAATCTATCAATACACAGACATGTGCTCCCACCCAAATACCTTCACTTGTACAAAGAACACTTTGGCTTTCGTTTTTCTTGTAACCATTATTACACACAGCGTGCGTGATATCCCCAAACTTCCTATCATCGGACAATAATACTTCTACAAAGCCGTTTTCTATTTCTGCTCTCATTGGGCATTTAACAATTTCGCAAACCGGTTGAGGGCTCCAACTCTGATCTGCCTGGCAAACAATCGTGGAGTTACCTACCATCAAATACCCCTTAGAACAATTAAGTCTTACCAGTTCACCAAATTCAGGGGGATTGGAGACTTCTCCAAATGTTTTAAACCCATTTGCCAGAAATGGGATGTCGTCACATTTTACAACATCGCATTTTGGACGAGAACTCCACATTGAATTCGCAAGGCATGTAATAACATAATTTCCTGACATGTTGTATCCGTTCTTGCATTTAAGTTGTATCTCATCTCCAAAATGAGATTCGGTTGTATCACCGTCTATAGCAATACTGTTATCCGGTATTGTCAGAGTATCACATTTTTCCCGAGTACAGGCAGGCAGCAGAGACCATGATTTATTTCGTAAGCAAGTTACATTGGAGATTCCGCTCAATTTAAAACCTACGTTGCAGGTTACCGAAAGCTCGTCATCAACAAGGTATTTATCCTGTACCATTGATTGCCAAATGCCGTTTTCAGGAGGTTGTATATGCATACACTGTATCGGTTTACACGTAGGACTTTCTGTCCATGTGCCATTTGCTAGGCATGTCACATTTTCGCCATGTATGACATAGTTATCCTGACAAAAAATGGTTATGCTGTCATTGAAATAGTTGGTACTATTGCTTTCCATTTCACTTTTGCTATTTGTTGGATAAATAAAAGGTGTACACGCGTTGGGTAGACATTTAGGTACGTCACTCCAATTTCCATCAGCCTTGCATGAAGCATTTATATTCGGTTGTAGAAAATATCCTACATTACAATGTACGACAATGTCATGTCCATAATAGAAGTCCAACGTTAGGTCTTGAAGAATAAAACCGTCGGTCGGCGGTGGTATTGTTTCTTTGCAAGATCGAGGTGTGCATTCGGGACTTTCACTCCATAGACCACTAGCATTACATGTTACGGTCATTGTCCCATTGATTTGGAATCCGTCATTGCAAATTACTTCCTTCTCATCATTAAACAATCGACCATCGCCAATAACATTTCCATTGACGACATGTAAGTCAGGACATGAAAAAGGTGAGCATTCCGGGTAGACACTCCAAGTCCCGCTTGCTTCGCATGTTATTCTGGACGAGTTTTTCAAAACGTATCCTAGATTGCACTCGTAAATAACTTCATCTCCAAAATATGTTCCGTCAGATTTCGTCACTTTTCCATTAGTGATATTTAGAAACTGGCCACAATGTTTTGGTTGACATACAGCCATTTTTGACCAGCTACCATTTACTGTGCAGGTGATTTCCGAAGAACCATTAAGTATGAATCCGTCTTGACACATGAGAATGATTGTTTCATTAAGGGTTGTGTTCACCAAGTCAGGTACCATAATGTTATTTGACCATAGTGGCTCTCCACAATTGAGTGGCTTGCATTCAGGAACTGAACTCCATGTTTTATCGGACTTGCATTTAGTAGTGATTTCTTCATGTCCATCTATTTCGTAGCCAGATAAACATTGTATCGTTAATTGACTATCGAATGTTTGGTTCATGCCACTTGTATTATTTGTAATATAACTAAACTTGGTTGGAATGAACTCCACGCATATGATGGAATGGCAAGTTACTGTATTGGACCAGTTGCCATTAGATAAGCATGTACTATACTCTGTACTCTGCAATTCAAATCCTTCATTACATTCGACTTTAAGTACCGATCTGTATGTATGACTACTAACGGACGATGCGTTGATATTGCCATTATCAGGAATTGTGAAATTAATACACGTTATTGGGTCACATCTAGGCAGGGACGACCAGGTTGCATTTGATTGGCAAGTAATCTCTGGATGACCTTTAAGTATAAAACCATCCAGACATGATATATTTACTGTACTGTTATAGCTGAGTTCGGATGGTTGATTATTGTTTATAATACTGTTCTCTGGACTTTCGACACTCGGGCACATGACAGCAGAACACGACGGAAGGATACCCCATGAATCGGATACTCGGCATTTTAGAATACTGTTTCCGTTTATGGCAAAACCATCGACACAAACGATTGTGAGTACATCACCATAGCGGTTGCCCGATTGATTTTGTATTGCTGCATGTAGGATACTAGGCTGTTGACGACATCTCACTGAAATGTTACAGACATCTTCATCGATGAATATGCATTTGATTAAAGAGATATGTGATGGCATGACAGAAATATGTATGGAATACAACACCATAATAGTTATGGTCATATGAAAACAATATGTCTATATATTACAATGACAGGAACTATAAAACAAGCTGTTTGCATAAATTGTATATGTTCATAGTTATTTGAATACTTTGAATTAATTGAATAAACTCTTGCTATTGACTTGAAAGGTAAAAGGGAGAATATTGTATTGTGTATTGACTGGTTGAAGTAAAAATTAAAATGAAATAATGTATTTGTTTATCTGAATTACTTTAGTTCACCATCGTTGTTTTAAATACGAAAGTAACTGATAAATGAGGATATTCGGTCATAGGTAGCACTTTGAAACGTTCTGAAATGTCCTCAATAAAGGTGACGCGATAAGAGTATTTATGTTAACAAAAATCGTCTAGTTTTTGTTCAATTTTATTTTTTTAAACTTATTAGAAAAAAATGCTTGGTGTGTATGTTTGGTTTTTTCATATTAATATTGTCCGTATTATACTGCAAGAAATATCCAAAATATAGTAGTCATGTTAAACACGAATAAAGCATTATTATCTTACTTTCAACCATTTTTATAATCGATATGTATAGCCTTATTATACTGTAATTTTATTTTCATCAGACGTTTTTTTATTATCATTTTCCGTACTGTATAATAGTCGACAACAATAAAGATTAAAACACAAATTGAACATTATCATCTTCTTGTCAGTCATATTTAAAATCGATATTTATTGTCTTATTATACTGTACACATTTTCTTTATCAAATGTTTTTTATTCGTAAATATATTACCATTGTATTTAATAATTCGATGACTGCAAACTTAGACGTTCATATCACATATAGAAACCAACACATTACAATATGACATTTGCAAGGCTACCTGGATATATTGCAAAGAAATGATATACTGACTTGATGTTGTTGCATCTTAAGATTCGTGTATGCAATTCACAACTTTATTTCTAACACTTCATATGAGAAATAGCGTTACTTTGCCAATAATGAACTCAATCAAACTACGCCTGTGTCAGTGTTAAAAATTATATTTAATGTTTAGGCACGTACGCTTTGTTTTAATCTTATTTGCAATATAGATTGTCAGTGTGATATCACGAAGTATGCACACGAAACATACAACGACTGTAACTTATTGATGTAATTAAAGGGAAAGTTATTATTGGCGGCGGCGTTATTGATTTATCAAACAATAAAAGTGATAAGTAGTTAGTTATGCACAGGGTCCTTGCAACGCAGGAACATTATTGCTAATGCAATTTGTCTTAATGTTGTTAATTTGTAGAATGCGCCTATTAATTGATAGACAAGTTTAATAGATTTAAATTAATCAAGACAATCTATAAAGTCAATATAAGTTTATATATATATATAATAATCTAGACTTTGATTTTAGCTTCTTTCTGTCCTAGGAAATTGTGATGCGTAAATAATATTATTCAAATGAAAACGAATAAGAAATATGTCATCAGTTGTGTCTTTCTTTGTTTACATGTTCATAAAGTTCCCTTAAGATGGCATTAATCTCGAATACGAACTAGTTAAACCGACCTGAGGAAATTGCACTTGTTGATCCTTGTCTTACACTAATTGTAAGGCTGTTAGCATTGAACTCAAACTTGGCAATATGTGCGGATTCATCCCCGGTTTGTCCATTAGCTAGAAGTATCCTTATTTGATCGACTGTTGGAATAATTCCACTCGTTGATGTAACTACTGCCAGTATAAACGTTACTTCTATACTTCCAGATCTGTAGAAGAAATACGAATGCAAACTGGTTGATGTATGAATAAATTAGAGCGGTATATTGCACTATTTTTAAAAAAAATTAATGTAATTCTTGAACGACGTTAACCTTATTTTCAATGACCCATGAATATTTGTATGTACTCGTATATCTATATAGCTATTTCTAAAAGAAACATATTTGAGCTTGAACATAACACAGGTAATTGAACGGTTAATCAATACAGATAATTCATTCATTGGTTATCAATTCCATCATGCCTTTATTAAAACTATTACACATATTCTTATTGAATTATAATCGAGGATAGTGTTCTCTTAAAGACACGTATTTTGTTCTTAAGCAACATAATATTTGGTCTACCAGTAGCAAGCAGGGAAGTCAAGCAACATGTACCTTATGCATAACAGTTATTTTTGTTATACCTGTTCGGGACTGCTCCAGTAAAACCATGCATGAACGACTGTTTGTTTACTTATGGCTCTTTCACACAATTGCGTATGAGAAAAACGTATTCGTTGCGTATGAAAATTCATAAAATTAATTTTCGTACACACAAAAAGCCATTGTAAACACAAAATTGTTTGTATACATTTACTTCCCGTATTGAACATACGAACAAACGTAGTCTGCGTATGGCTAGCGAATAAGTCGCGTATGCGCATATCTATCGTACCGCTATCACGTGACAAAGTGCCAACATAAGACTACGAAGAAAGAACTGTAGCATATATAGAAATGGGACCCCAGATATACAATTTATCAGAAGGCTGGCAATACGCAGCGAATACGCCAATCATACGCTAGTTGTACGTTGTGTATACGTTACTCAGACGTAAGGTATACGCCAAGATGTTTATATACGTTGCAGATACGTCGGACATACGTTAGAACGTCTTTACTTATGCACCATCAATACGCTAGCTGTATACACCTTCATGCAGCGTATGACCAGCGTTATCGACATATGAGTAACGTACCCCTAGCTTAACTCGTGCGTTTTCAGCGTTTGCCTGCATCTGCTTAGCGTATAAACCATACGTCCGAATACTCCTATTTTTTTAGGAATGCTTAAACAATAAATTCTGCCTCGCTGTAAGCCTACGTATACCAGCGTTTCCTTCGTGCTTGAAACGTATACAACATATGCCTAACGTACCCCTAGCGTATGCCAGCGTATACCAGCGTATTCGTGATATTTCTCATACGCTTGCATACGCTAGTACGATACGCAACAGTTTTACAACGCCATAAGCCAGCGTATGCGACAGTTTTTGAAACGTATATAACCTATGCCTAACGTACCCCTAGAGTATATCAGTGTATACCAGCGTATGTGTGACATTTCTCATACGCTGACATACGCTAGTACGATACGCAACTGTGTGACAGCGCCATCGTTGAAATAAAAAGATTAATTCAACACGTCCATAGAAACACCAAATACATCTACGCTATGTTGGTCTACAGCAGTCAGGAAGTCGGTAAGAAAATGTGGTATTTACTAGATTGGAGTTATTACCTACACGATACTGTATTTAATATGTGACATTAAGTTTAAATTCATTAGCAATATGCATAGGATGCACTGGCACTGTTTGATGTGAACACCTTATTTGATACTAAAAATAAAGAATGTTTGAAAATAAGTTTTGGCCCCGCGCGACTGTGGGCAAAAAGACGAGAACCATTTTACGAAGATATATCTTTCTTACATAAAACATGACATGGTAGGTTATTTTTGTTCTACCTTAACACATGAAGGACATTGAGTGTTGAAATTTGTTGATTTACGTTGAAATAATGAAGTTTAATTTCTAATCTTTGACTCGTATGTCAATTGTATTCAACAACAACGTGGATCCAATACCATTAAACATTTAACGCTCTACGTATACACTTTTAGGAAATAGTAAACCTAAATAACATTAAGGAAGTGTAAGCATAAATGCATATGACCGCCTCAGTGGTGTAGTCTGTTTTGACAGCTAAAGATCAGGCTTTGATCCCCTGTAAAAACATGTTGTGATGCATTTCTTCATTAACTCTCAGTGCCGCTTGGATAGCGTTACGACTGATGGATCTGTGTCCGGATAAATAGAAGTACTGGTAGAAGAAAATGTTAATCTTTTACCACATTCAACACATTTGCAGCCGACAACTTTGAAAATATAGCGACAAATCCTGAAAAATCTGCAAAAAATCGGCTGATGCTTTTACGTCAAATGCGTCTGCATGCGTCTGAAGCTACGTTTGTTAGGACTTTATTTATTGGTAAGCATTATACAGTTGAATCTGATTCTTTAATCATATGCAATTACAATCGAAGTAACCAATACTATTTACTTGTGGTATCTACTGTTTGATTCAGTTTAATATAATAGTTTACCAATAAGACACATACATGGGAAAGGGTTAAGAGACGATGAAACAAATGTAAACATTTAGCAAGATTGGCAAAAGATGTATGTGCAAAAGGGTTTAACTGGTGTTTGTTTCTATCCAGCTTAAGATGCACTTCCGGAACAAAATACTTTTCGTCATTCGGTAAAGTATTACACTTTAACCATTCCCCCATACCTGTACAACCAATCTGCAGCAGACGACTTATTAGCAAAAATGTTGGAAATCTAATTAAAATTCTTCTTATGCCAAAATGTTATACAGAATCGGCAGCCGCAGAGACGTCGAAAACGGGGATCGGTTATGAAACCCATTGAATTTAAAGCACTGCAATAACATACCGTAACTGAGTGACAATGCATCCTTTATACTGGTTTGAAATAGTACTGTTGTTTATCACATCGTCTACCTGTAGTAAAATGTAGTACTCAAATATATTATGAGCCGTCCCATGTACAAAATCAACATTGTGGACTCTGCGTAAAGTATAAAGCCGGACCAGCCTAAGCTTGCCACACAGGCGTGCCGCACAGGCTTACCTGGACAAACACTTTTCGCCTCCAGTGGATTTTCTGCTTCAGGAATCATTACCTATATCTCCCTGATACGGAATGTGTCGGCCCGGATCAGCCTGCTCAGGCGGATCTTGTTATATACATTACGCAGAGGCCATATAATGTTGTAGCTCATATATACTGAATCTATGATATGCACATTTCATGAAGCAATGAACATGTAATTAAAATGTTTTAAAAACAAGCAGATTTAATCTATTTTAAAATATGATATTGCAGATATATTAAACGAGCTTGGTCACAACGAATTGATACTTTAATTCCTTTATGATATGGCGAATTTTATTTCGCATGATATGTAACAGTTGTATTTCATGGTTCCCAAGTTGCGTTACCATTACTACATATCCCGTCACTAGTGAGTCAGTAATAATGCATTCATGAGCGATGTCAGGAAGGGAGATCTACGTTTAAAGTTTCGGGTTGGTATAGAGCTCGTGACCTTCGACATCTAGAAGCCGACACTTTAAAACTACACCGCCATGATGATAACAGTACTACTGGTTCTTAAACCTATGTCCTTGTAACGGCGAGTCAGTCAATATGCTGAAGCGAAGGTCATTGTTTCCATATTTAAAGGTAATTGTCATGACCCAGCCGTGGATCGAACCAGGAGCCGAAGCAAGGTGGACGTGGATAATGTAGACAACCACTGCTCAGTGTTTACTTTAATAGGCTTTTATGGTGTTTCTGTGAACCTGTGTAGATTATGATGTTATAGTTAGACATGTACTGACTGAATTGAACCTACATGGTTTCAGAAATGCCAACGAGCACCATTAACGGACTCAATTGATATCAACACCGTCGCCAGACAGGAGTCGTATACAGCTCATTTCCACACACAATATCTCAAATAATTTCAAATAAGGATTTAAGAACATGCACAACGCCTCTGATCAAAGCTCTGATTGCGGTTTAATTTGCCTGTGGCTTGACTCTCAATGTTCTCTTCAAACTTACGGCTTCACAAAACGTCACAGCAGTGCTAATAAATTCATCTGATGACGTGTCAGACATAGCTGGTACGTGTTCCTGGTTGGAGACAGTCAACCCGATCTGGTATTCAGTCAAACTCTCGTCTATTACGTCTGAAAATAATCGATATAAAGTCGGTGGTTAAAACTTTATCTGATTCAGAAACGTTTGACATCGCTTCGGTTTTCGAACAAATTTGGGCAAAAAGATGTTTTCCTTTGATTGTTTACCTGCGAATTTTGCTGCGCAAATACATGCAGATGATCTTGCGCAGTTCATACATTGATGGACTGTAATTCAGTATTCAATTACTATTCAAAATTGTGTATGGTCCGTATCTGAAATAGGATTATTATTATTATATTATTTCTTAAAAGTTATGTATGGTATATATAATAAAAGGAAATGGATGTTGCAAAAGCTATACAGGCTTGAGTATTGCAGACTAGGGGCTTGGACAATTTGACATCTCTCTCAATTTCAGTCTCGCGAGATATCAAATGTTCACGCCCCTCGCAGTACAATACTAAAACCTGTATCGCTACTGCAACATAATATTTCCTATTTACCATACTGTTATTTCAGATTTTTCATTTATTCATTTGTTTTTAAAGCATCTTATTAAAAATATGCGTAGGAGCTTCAGTAGAAGGCAAATTTATAATAAATGCATAGCGAGATATTAAACACGGCGTACGTTGCGTAGCGTTTTTCCGCAATTATATGTTAACATCGTGTATAATTAAGTATCAACACAGTATCAATATACTGTAAAAGAAGTGTCATTGAATTATTATCTTTTATACAGATTTGAACAAGTTTAAAAACAGCTTAATTTGCTCAAAACGAACTATTTCTCAATTTCAACAATTCTTTCAACACACTATCACAACTATAGCATACTTCAAACATCTTATATATTGTATTCCTTTCCGTTTTTATTTTCATAGAAGTCGACTTGAACATGAACATATGAAGTACATGTAAAGTGTTAATTCAAACGTATTTGTGATTGCCTTTTGTTATGAGTTGTAACTCGAACCCCTGTTAACAATAGTCAAATATTCTTCAATTAATAACGAGCCGGCTTTCAGTACATAGCAACGATCCGTTGTCCTCGACCAGCTCCAACAAGGAAGTCATAAACAACTCGTATTCTTTTGATCGAATGTCAAGATACGTATGTAACATTGGACCATTTCTGGCGGCCCGATATTGTATGACATGGCCAGTCAGACAGCGGGACGTCACAACGGTCCA